>JARYHS010011408.1:98870696-98901872 GCA_031002005.1 Vandiemenella viatica
TTTTTCAACAATCCATTTCCATACCTGGGTCACATCATCGCTCAGGAAGGCATTTCCCCAGCAATTTCCTATGTGGACGCTATTTCCAACTTACCTCGGCCTCAGGATCTACATCAGTTGAAATCTTTTTTAGGCAAGATTTCATACTACAGAAAATTTATACCCTCAGCAGCACAAGTGGCAGCACCCCTGTACCACCTCTGTCGCAAGAATGTCCCGTTCCGTTGGACCCCCAGCTTGCGAGAACGCATTCCACACCCTTAAACAGCAGCTCAAGTCCGCAGCATGCCTCATGCCATACACTCCAAACCTCCTCTTGATACTTGCCACAGATGCATCCGATTACGGTGTGGGGGCAGTTCTGTCTCATAAATTACCAGATGGCACGGAACGCCCCGTAGCTTACATCTCCAAAGCCCTATCGCCTGCTCAGCTTAAATATTCTCAAATCGAGAAAGAGGCGCTAGCTATTGTTTTTGCCTGCTCCAAATTCTATTCCCTTTTATATGGGATTTCTTTTCATCTCATTACCGACCACAAGCCACTCCTATCACTATTTGATCCGTCCACACGTCTGCCTACCAAAACATCCCACCGCATCCAGCGTTGGGCACTATTCCTGTCCCAGTTCAGATATACCATGCATTTCCGTACCACCTCCAGGCATGCCAATGCAGACGCCTTATCCAGACTACCGCAGGGACCAGACCTTGCCTTCGACAAGTCGGAGCTTCTGGTGTTCCAGATCGACGATGACATACAAGAAGCACTGAAGACATTTCCAGTCACGGCCTCAAAAGTCGCGGCAGCCACAGGGGAGGACCCCCTCCTCCGTGTCATCCGACACCACATCCAACACGGGTGGCAAACACGTTCCCCTCCACGCCATCATCAAGACCTCAAGTTCTACTACTCCATCCGCCACCAGCTCTCAGTAGTAGAGGGAGTGCTCCTCCGCACAGAACCAAATTCCACCCCGAGGGTCGTCGTTCCGAGATCCCTACAACCGACAATCCTCCAAACTCTCCACCAAGGACACTGGGGAATTGCCCGCACCAAATCCCTTGCCAGACGCCATGTATTCTGGATCGGCCTTACCACGGATGTCACGGAGATGGTGCGGCGCTGTACCATCTGTGCCCAACAACTGCCCCGCCCCCCTCAAAAGTTCCTTTCCTGGCCGGCACCGTCCGGACCCTGGGAACGCATTCACCTCGACTTCGCTGGCCCATTCCTAGGCCACCAGTGGCTCCTAGTGACGGATGCCTTTTCCCACTTCCCATATGTCGTCCGTTGCTCCACAATCACCACAGAGGTCACCATTTCAGCCCTCACGAAGATCTTTTCCATCGAAGGATTACCATACGCTATCGTCACAGATAACGGACCGCAATTTCGAAGTCGGGAATTCCTATCCTTCTGTACCGCCAACAATATCCAACACCTCCTCACCCCCGCCCTTCCACCCCCAATCTAACGGGGAGGCGGAACGGCTAGTCAGAACATTCAAAACCCAAATGACCAAATACACCACAAGTCACAAACTCGAAGAGGCATTGACACTCTTCCTCAGTTCCTATCGAACCACTCCAGTGGGGGCCAAAAGCCCGGCGGAATTGCTGCATGGCCGCCAACCTCGCACTCTCCTCCATCTCCTCTTACCCCCGCCCAAAGTACAGGTACCTTGGGCCCATTCCGTTTCACCCCGGGCTCCCTAGTCTGGGCCCGCGGGTTTGGCTCCCGGGGCGGTTGGCTTCCGGGGGTCATCCAGCGGCCCCGGGGCCGCCAACTGTTCGACGTCAGCCTGGATGGCCGGATAGTGCGACGCCATCGAAACCAACTACGTCCCCGCTACCCCACGGCACCGTCTTCTTCCACCACGGCACGGCCATCCACTTCTTCCTCTCCTTCCCTGCCACCTCCACCACTCCTGCCGTCTAACCGTTGCTCAGGGACAGTTACAGCGCCACCAACGACGCCACAACCTGTCGGTCGCTCCGACACCCTTCAGCCGCAGCCTCTCGACCACCTGCGGGGACCATCTTCAGCGCCCCCCGTACAGCCCCCGGCCATCGACGCCGACGAACCGATGCCGTTAGCTCCACAAGTACCTCCACCACAACCTGCACCACGACGCAGGTCGGCACGCATCGCCAGGGGAACAGCTCCGTACTCCCCTGGAGGTAGCCTTCATAGTCTGCTCCAGGGCGCCGCGGCAGACGACCTCGCAGACGTCGCAGACATCGCTTCCCCCCCCCCCCCCGGGAGGGAGGTATGTTCAGTCTGCCAGTAAAGGCCCCTGCCAGGCAGACCTCACACACAACGCGCCTGCACGCCGGGATACATATACGACTCCAAACAGGCGCAGAGGCATCAAAACAAACCAGGAAAACAAATAGAATCATCTAGAAGCTAAGTGGGACTATTTCTTACAGAGGTCGCCGTACTACCACACAACGGAATTCCTGCGCCAGGCCGCCTATATAAGCGTAGCCGGCCGCTCCACCGCCAGTTCCAGCCTGACCGCTGAACCAGCGTCAACTACAGAAGACCACCGGAAGTTCGCGAGAAGTAGAAGCCGTCACTCTACCCCGGATCAGGACCAGGCTGAAATTCTCGACGGTCTTCTGATAACTGTACCCACATTGTTTATGGTTTACCTGTTGTATTGTGTACCGAGTAATAAACTTCAAGGAACCGTTAAGTGTAGTTCACTTCAGGCCATGACCGAATTCCGTCCCGTTCCTTGTCCCCAGTCCCATCCCGCCTCTAATGACCTCGACGTCGACGAGGCGTACAGCCAGATACCATATTTTGGCGTTAGGTATAGTGTTTTCAATTTCATTTTCACTGCTCAGCCTACACAGCCAACCATTCCTCATTCGTGCAAACATGTTTACCGGTAACAAGAGAGGTGATGGAGATTGTTGTTCCTAAGTGTTGTTTTGATTCAACGGGACAAATGTGTGCCATAAAAAGAGCTCGAGTTGAGAACTCACTGTCCCGAGTTCAAATGTTGTGCGACCGACAGTGTTCTGTTTGGATTCCATATTAAACTGTAGGTCCAGCGACGAAGGAGGCGAAACTCTGTCACTCGGTCGTCTCCAGCCCAATATATAGATTTACTGTTGCGCCATAATGAAATCGTTGTAATTTTACGTCGTATGTGACGGAAATTATGATTGCCGTTTATAGAGAGATCTAAGAAATCAGCAATGGAAATGCATTAATGGTTGCGAACTACCACCTTAGAAGAACGTGATTCAAGAAAAATAATAACACGATAAAATCGAGTATAAATCTTACGCTGTTATCTAAACGGACATAAGCGCAAACGGTCGTCTTCATTGGCAGCAAACCAAACCAATTCACAGATCGAAAATTCAATTTCATTTTAGCATCGATGTAGCAGTAATCTACCATTATGTGAATCACAAGGAGAAATAATTCAGTTGCCCAAAACAAATAGACTGATCGCCTCTTTGGACTCACCAGAAGATGTTGCAAATATTTAATGCTGTGCAATATTTCGACTATCGTCTAAGTGAAAACACTTGCAAGCATTTACGAGTTTTCTAGCAGATGCGGCAGCGGCTTTGCCGCCGCTTATCTCCCCCCATGAACCCAGCCTGACAGCAATCCGGCACTTTTCACGGCGTCACGTTAACGGCTAAATAAACGCAGACCAGCTCCAAGCCCAGTACTGAGTAAATCATAGTAGAAACGCAGGTAAAATGTACCAGGAGGTGGAGCGCTACTGAAAAATGTCCTGAAATTTATACAGACAGTTTGAGCAAGCTCCTTAACTCTTGTGACACAAACGTCTATGGTGCTGAATATCTAAATATTGGTGTTAAGATGGTTGAACTAGAGATTTTAGTCGAAAAAGGTAGCCCAGCATGGTTCAATGTCTCCCTTCTGTGCTCTTGTTAAAAACTAGTTTGGTACTACAGTGATTAATTACGTGACATTTACCATGATGCACAGATAATTGGCTGACTAATTACCTGATTAATTACTTGATATCTTGATATACAAGTTCATTAATAACACTTCCATGATTTAATTAACAATTGGTAATTTGAATACTTCGATCAGTAAACAACAGAATAAATATCCACCTTAAGCTTACTTAATAATTGTAAAAATACATACGCTACTGACGATACAATGCTAAAATCGTAAGATCAAAAATTCGGGGAGACCTTGTGATAATTAATTAGAACATCAAGTTCTCATGGCGTTGTAGAGTTTGTCCAAGCAAATAAAGGAGTGGTTAAAAATCTAAGGCAGCTTGTGAATGAGCATGAGACATCATTCTTTATGGAAAATACTGGAATCCCGCCTAGCCTTCAGCTATTTATAACTTCTCCACGCAACTAAAATTGGAAAATCATAGAACTTGTACTGTAATTTTTTAGAGATTCGTAAAGCTCGTACAATATCCAGATAATTGTTTTTAATTAATTTATATATATATTGCTTTGGCCATAACAATACGTCTATGTCGGTATTATTAGAGCCGGGAGGTGATGGGGGAAGGAACGGGAAGGAATTCGGCAATGGAACCATCGCGGCTTTCGCTTGGAACAATTTCTGGAAACTATGGAAAAACGTAATCATGAGGGCCTAATGGGGTCCTCACGAATGCCAGGCCTCGGAATTACCTCACCCACTAGGTTCAGTATTTATTAATTTTAAAACTTTAAACCGAAAGAATTTAGATCAATAAATCTGCTTCTGAGATGAATGGAAGAACGAATGTGGTCAATGAGAATGAAAAATTGAGAGACTCTTAAAAAAAAAAAGAAGCTTTAATATTTTCGATTTTCTCTAACAAAATACGAAATCTAAGATATTTTAGATTTTGCAGTCAATGGGAACTAGAATTTCGACCTTCTATTAATATTGCTTATCGTCGAGCGCTATGCGAAGCAGATTAATCTGGGCTGTGAGAGTCGTTAAGACATCATGAACATTTTTGCGAATGAAACGAAGTTTATTTTCCTAATATCAAGTTTCAAATCCGGTATCGGGCTCGAAGACGTATATTGCCTGTCCGTTGACAGATTCATTTTTAGACTTCCAGGTGCACACATCGAAATGTTTACGTAAGAATAATGTTAGTGCAATGTTACGAGAATCGGTTAAAAAATTACCTTAATAATAAGTATCTTAAGTACAATGGACACGATGATGGCGGCAGTGCAAGCCGCCGAAAGCTTGTCATTTGAAAATACCATCCGGCGGCAAACCTCTGAAGAATTTTTGTTAATAATAAATGTTCCTTCATTATGAATCTAGTTACTTCATATTCAAGCATGAAATTAGGAACCACCACAATAGAAAAGGATTAATACAGTAGAGCAAGAAACAATTTCATGATGCTCAACTAATACGACACGAAAAGTAACCCATCACTGACTAAAATGGTGTGCTGAGACGTGGGAGAGTTGGCTTGGTCCCCCCGTCTACATTGATACATGCTTTATTTTTATTTCTCACGTGGCTAAGAGATCTCGAGAAAAATTGTTTTTAACGTATATGTTGCTTTTTGTCATTGGAACTCTATTGCCAGCAATTTCGATAAGTAAGGGTCTTACATTCTCTCGTCTTTGTAGACGACAAATCAAAACTGTGTTACAGAATTCTTTAAAAGCTGTTATTTATTGCCATCTCGTGAAGTTTTGAAACACCCGTCTCAGAAGTAGACATTATTTTTCCATGTGTAATTTACGACACTGCATTCGTCATAATCTAAATTCTGTTGCTTACGCTCAGGACGGGAATTGATAAACCATTCATTTATTTTATGCATGTAGACCAAAACTGAACATATTACATATGCTGACGTTATCGCTTGTATCGAGTAACAAAGTGGACGGGTATCTTCGTACCCAAGCAGTGGGGTATTGTTTTCCCGGAAGGTGACATCAGTAAAGTTGTTGGTATGTTCTTTAATAGGTTGCTCTAAAGTTTTGAGGAAAATTCTTGATTAGATTCTAAATGGATACGCGGAAGGAGATAAACAACTGCCTGGTGCCGATAACGCCAAAACTGTTTCTGCAACATAGGATAGGGACAAGGCGGCAAGCATTGGAAAAAATCGATTTTTAACGCACTACCTAGTTATTTAAGATGTCTCCTTTCCTCAGTATTTGTATATTTTTTTAAAAAAAAAAGAAGAAGGAGAAAGTGAGCTTCGAAGAAAGATTACATTTTATTTATTAATTTTTGTCAAGGTTCGTAAGTGAACATGATAAATAACCCGGAGCAATTTTATGTTCGCTTCTCTTGTGTTTACACAGAGAAACGCCGTGAAGGAAACTCTCACTGTGTCATCATACTTCGCTCTCAAATGTGTCACGATACAATTCCGCTTCAACAACTTTCCGTCTTTTCTGATTCCCATTATTCCATAGGTTCGTTCTGGTTTTGATACTGAATTGGATTTCAATTTAATTTTTAATTGCAATGGAGCGTAAGCTCCGCCTGCAATTTCCCTATTCATCTAATTACCTGTTTCTTATTTATTATAATTATCTTATATACGTTAAGTGTTTTAAATTCTCCACCAATCTGCTTTTGTGATTTTCGAATTTTAATTTTAAATTCCTTCAGCGTTTTTAGTAAATTATTAATCACTTCCCTGGGTGATTGATTCCATTCCCTGACCTCTTTACCTACAACACTTTTATGCATAAAATGGAGTGGCAGCTTGTACTCGTGGTCAACTTTTCTCTTCCATGCGCTACTCCTATTTATTTGAACAACATACATCCAAGCTCCATCACCAACACACGCCTTGTACACACCCAGCACTCTCTTCGCCCTCCTCCTGTCCTCCAATGACTCCCAATCCATATCCTATATCGTTTCAGTTACTGAGTTGGTTCTGCAGTAATTTCAACAAACAAATGTAGCTGCTCTCCTTTGGACTCTCTCTAACTCCTGTATTTGTTGCAAACGACACCACCATATTCAAGCAATGGTCTGATCATAGTTTTGTAACCCAATTCCCTCAGTTCTCTTCTACATCCTTTCATGTGTTTTAAATAACTCATTTAAAGCGATTCTTCATTAACTGTTTTAGAGGAACTATGGACATACTCTTCTAAACTAAGTACGAGTATTACGAAGCAAGTCAAAGAGATGAATGGAAATATTGACTCGAAGCCGACTTTGTAAGATTCCTCCTCCAGAGCACGCTGTTCAGAACGTTGGAGTTTAGGTTTTGCTTGGAAATTCGAAAGTCCTACGGCCGGCTCGGTATCTGCAGCTGCGTATTCCGTTCAAAAGTCGATGATGTTCGCTCTATATGTGTCTTCTCGTGTCAGCTGAAAAATTGTTTACGTGACACGTTTTAATTTGTGAAGTTAAAATTTGGGACCGACGCTGTATGCCTCTAGATTATTAGCGAAAACACTTAAACCTACGTGGTCGGTATGACAGGCCCAATGTTTCAGTTCGCACCCTTTGTATCTCCCGGAATCCACCGAGGTGGCGCCTTAACCCCTGTAGTCAAGCTGGCACGTCAGACGTTAACATAAAGAAGTTTCAATGTGTGTGTTAGGACGAAGACACGTACATGAATGGAATAATAACTCTTGACTGATAGAAACCTGTGTGAATGGTGTGTAATTTGGGAAAACTAGGTATGCCTTTCCAAATTCTCATCTTCCATGGTTTCCAGAAATCAGTGGAGCAGTCAAGCTTCTTTAGTGCTACATCATGTTGTAGTGATGTGGTGATTCTTGTCGGCGCAGAAGTTTATTTTCAAGCAGGGGCCAGTATTAGCGAATGCCGTGATGACGTAGTCTGCACCAGAATGACAACTGTCACTCGATGGTACAGCTTTCCACTCGAGGATCTTACTACTTATTTTTAATTTACTTTTTATTCGTGACCGCCATGTTCCTGATACTGATGTTACATGCGGATAGAAGTAGTTCCACACGCATCACAACCTTCACCGTCCGCAGCTATAGGCCAGAATGATAAGTGTCATCGCGCGCTACATATTTTTAACTTACGTTGCTTTCACGAACATTACCGATGAGTGATGCCGATTCTTTTAATACAGTCCATGGAACAATTATGTCACGCAGCTTGAGAATAGTGATCGCATAGTCCATAATCCGTGAAGCCAATAGCAGCGAAAAAAGTGGTCGAATAATTATAGTAGAGAAATATTGTATTGAAAACTGAAAGGAGATTTTATCTCCCAGGCGTGAGTAGGGCAAGAAAAATAGCATTTGATTTCAAAACACATCGTTCTTATAATTTTCTAAAATTTGCTCATCACCTATACAGTTTTAAGCAACTTAAACAGCATTCGTATTTGGTATCCCACATATGGTACACCTGCGGAGGGTTCAGGTTGGCAACAGTGCGCGGAAGGGTTGCGGCGTGTTGGTGATTCACCTCAGCACGCGACACTGCCGCCAAATGTTACTGTTGTGGCACTCTGACAGGGGGACGCAATGCGTTCTATCACGTCCCATAAACCACTCTACAGTGCAGAGATAGTGGTGTGCCATCAGAGCACGTGAGTCTTCTACATACGCTGCCTCAGTGCATGTTGAGAGAGCAGCATGTGAAAGGAAAGAAAGGTCCACGACCAGGCAAAGCCAGTGGAAGGTTTTCATTTGCAGCCAACGTAGCCGAGGACAGAGATTGTAAGAAACTGACCTTTCAATGTTTCCTAGATTTGCCTCTCACCGCAGAATCCATGGAATATTATCTTGCAGTTTCTGCTGCTTAATTGGTCTGTATGATTCAAACAACATACAATAAACTAAGGAGAATTTCATTTCACTTTTCTATATATTTCACTCATCATTTGCTTCACAAATTACACTTTCAACAAATCATTAAAAACTCAATATTCTCTCTTATTATCTCGATTAATAACACAATTACTGTTCGAGCGAGGAACACCAATTCATGCTTCCGTCCGCCATCATTTCTATTCCTGGACTGACCAAAGAATACTCTCACTCCGCTCACAGATTACTTCAAAGATAATTACATACAAACTGTTTCGATATCCTAAATACAATCATTTGCAATTCTTCTCACTAAACTTAAATCAACAGCACAATGTGAAATAAGAACACAAACAACAAATAGAAAAAAGGAATACTAAAACAATAAACTTTAGGTGTGAGGGGACTCACAAGATAACTTATCGAGGGTGGCGCACATAATGCGCGAGTAGATTCAACACCACATCGCAGTTGTAATGCACCCGCGCTCGTTTGTTTCGTGTTATCAGAACAAGTACATCTCTGACAACTATTTTTGTTTTATTTTGATTATTGGCTGTCTATCATTATCCAAACATTGGATATTTTTTCAAGCTCTGTTGTTTCGTTGCTTCGTCCGTAAGAGAGGTGCCTTGAGTACAAGCTACTCATAATTCCATCCCAGCCTCCCAAATGTACAAAATATGCCGTTCTCCACGTCAGTGGCTAAAAACGTAAAAATAAAATCAAATTGAAAAAATCAGACCTCACTAGCTGATAAATCAATTGTGCTTCCTGAAAACAAACTGTATTCCGTACCATTTCATATCCG
Organism: Vandiemenella viatica; assembly: GCA_031002005.1. Lineage (NCBI taxonomy): Eukaryota > Metazoa > Arthropoda > Insecta > Orthoptera > Morabidae > Vandiemenella > Vandiemenella viatica. The sequence continues at coordinate 98,880,276 of JARYHS010011408.1, forward strand.
AACAATATCACCGATATTTTTTGCTGCCACAGGTCCTCTAGTATACAACGCATTTATCCTCGTCTTTAAATTCATCAACTTTAATTCTACAATAATTCCATTTATACTTCGTCATCTATCTTGTAACATACGTTTGCATCATTCTTCCCCATTATATCTCTCAAATATTGCCTTCTTCTCTTCTGATTCCCTCTTGTTATTAACACTGCTGACTCAGTACTTAATAGATCCATGTATTCATACTTGCAGTGTAATTGTTGCCGATTAACGTTCTATACGGTCTTACAGACTGTAACATTTCCCTGCAGTGAAACCGGATACTTTTTTTTTTTTTTTTAAAAATAGTTTTTTCCCAAAATTGATTTTACTGTGTGACATTCGTTTTTCTTCCAGTGTGATCGTTATCTATTTTATACCCTTAACTATGCGTCGCTACTGTTCTTAACGTTCCACTCCTCTTTGAAGAGTGTTCATAAAATACCCTCCCCTTTTGTACGTTGTTTCTGTCTTAATTAAGTCTTATTGCTTATTGCCCTCAACATGACTGTAACTTTCATCGTCTTTATTGCTGCTTGTTATTATAGTGATGTCTTTAGAGAAGTAATGCCGGACATGTGCAGAGACAACAAGCGATATCCATCTTTCAACATTTATTCCCTATTTTGGCGCAGCCTGTTAAGGTCTCGTGGTAGTAATAACAGGTCGCAGTCGCCGTATCTGCTGTCCTGATTGAGGCTTCCAAGTTTTTTTGTTGATTATTCAGTCGTCATCTATGTGAATACGTAGCCGGTCCTCCTCCGTTTTCACAGCCAGGATAGTACAAACTACTGTCGTAAACAGCTTACAAACTTTAAAGTCAGATGTAAACAGTACTTCTCGTCTTTTAGATCGTACTTAATATCTTCGACTTCAACATAATGTAATACCAAATAAAAGTATTGGATCTCTAACATATAAGTCACTACATTATCAGATTTAAAAAGCCAGTCAGTTTACGATTCTTGCATGATAACGAGGTTGGAGTTATTTAAACAACGAGAGGTCAGGGTCCTGGGTGTATGCTAGCGTTGGCATGCCCTGTCGGTATCGCCCCCATGGCACCTGTATGCGGGGTCCCGTATGGCAAGGTAAAGGTCGACACTGCCGGCATGCAGGGGTCCCAAGGGCACTCACCATACGGGCGCCTAATGAGCCCAGCGCGCTTACCGTATCGAAAATCTGGAGTGCCTCACTACAACACACCGCGATCGTTGTTCATTCCGCCACATTAGCCGCAAATACAACAGAGGTACTTAGCTCAGCGTAGCGAATAGATTCTTTACTGATTTTTACGTAATGCGAATTACTGAATAGGTCTATCCGAAGCAGACTTCAATGTGCTTTAATTACGTGATCAATGAGATAAGAATGTACGTTACTACGTCTCAACTATGTATGATTTGAGAATTAAATATGTCACAGTGATGACTAGGATTCGGATCTCTATGAAGAAAAAACAAAGACAAATGGTCATACAAATATGACCTTAAAAGGGAGTAAATATGACCTAAAAACCACAAAATATGACTAAACATTTAAATTTACTATATACCAAAACATGATACATCATTTGTTTTTGCTAATAGCGTCGCTTTCATGTAGATAACATTATTTGTGAAATTAAATTTTTAATCATTTTGTTGAAGTCACTTTCATTTCACATAATTTAAAGAAAAGAACACTTTCGTCTATACTAAAATACTTCTCTCCAAATTCCTTTACGTAATTCCTACCCTGGCACTTTCAGAAAATTTTGTTTTCGGCATGGTGATACTCACTGATCAACTGCAGATTATTTTCAAATGAGGATTATTTTCAAAAGTAATAGCGACATCGAGACATTGATTGACGCGGATCGACACAGGTATGCTGCTGCTGCATTGTCAAGATTAAAAGGCGGGCGGAACATTAACTTTTAATTCTAATTCTTGACAAGTGAATTCTCACCAATTCAGTGATAATTAGTTTTGTTTTTTCCTACATTGTATAATAAGAGTACAGTTCTGTCAATAATTATCTTAATTTCTTCTAATGAATTCCCAGTACTTCTAGTGAATTTCCAGTACTATTAAAAAAGTTAACATATATGTCCTCAAAATATGACCATAAATATCGTAATATGACCAAAACTAGGAAGGTGGCCTGAATATGCATTTATTCGCTATGTAACATACATTTAATTAAATTAGAAACGTTTAATTAGTGTTTAATTCTGTATTACTTCTCAAAAAGAAGGCAGGAAAAAAATATGACATGTCAGAAAGATCCGAACCCCAGTGTTGGCATAAGAGCCATATACTGTAGAAATGCCATTGTAACATTAATGTTAGTTGCTGTAATACTAGGATTCTATGATAACAGTATTGATAATGGATTCTTATGTAACTCAAATGAGAAATAAAATTTGCTGATATCTGGCTTAGTTCTCGAGATATCGTGTTTCAAAAACGAGGTGATTAGGTTGAAATGCGGCCTGGACCTGAAGAAAAATTTCGCCAAAGCCAAATTCGATGTTACTCGAAGAGACAAATCGAAAGTGGAGAATAATTTTTTTCGATATCTCGCTTAGTTTTCGAGATACTATCCCAAGATTGAAGTAGTTAGACTGAAATGGAATATGGACTTTAGGAATAACAGAAAGAAGGAAAATTGAAGCTATTGAAATGTGGTGCTATAGAAGATGCTGAAAATTAGGTGGACAGATAAAGTATGAAATGGACGTGTTTTGGAAATGGTGAGTGAAGAAAGAATTTTGTGGCAGAGTGTAACAGAGAGAAGAGACAGAATGGTAGGTCATATTCTAAGACATGCTGGATTGGTTAATTTGTAAGTGGAGGGAACTGTCGAAGGTAAGAACTGTAGAGGAAGACAGAGGTTATAATATATGAAGCAGATAATGGAGGATGTAGGATGTAAGGGGTATGTTGAGATGAAGAAGGTAGCGCAAAATAGAAAGGGATGAAGGACTGCATCAAACCAGCCGAAGGACTGATGACCAAAAAAAAGTTTGAAATGCGGCCTGGACCGGAAGAAAAATGTCGCCAAAGCCATGAGGTACTATACCTATTATTAATTTTTGACATTCAATATCTCTGGAACTAAGCAAGATATCATAAAATTTTACTCTTCTCTTTCGATTTTTTTAGTCAAGTTACATCTCGTAATAATCCATCATCAGACTGCGACGCTACGGTTATGATATAGCTGCCATAATAAAAAAATACCCAACTTCCTTTAAAAATAATAACTTTAGCTGCACTTTTCTAATTAATTATTCATAGTTCGGATTATACAATTCCTTTGTTTTTCTCAAATCATAAACCAATAAATACTGCTATATTTTTACACCACAATCCAATAAATCATCTGGCTGGGCGTTTTGTATGTATCTGACTGCAGTTCAATGCGCGTAATCTCTCTGTCGCACATCCAAAGATTCTGCTTCACTAAAGCTGGTACTCTGGTTCTATGGACATCGCTCAACTGCCTTCTACTCAAAATCAAAGCTGTTATACCAAACTTATAAACATTTAAATTGAAATAACAGTGAGATGTAAGATGTCACATTTCACCTCGTGTAAATAATGGAGTGAGTCGACATTCTAAACATCTCTGAAGATTGGAAGGTAGATCTAGGAAAACATAAATTATTATTATTGAACAATTGTATTGATCCCTATTCAGGTGCAGTCTCTTTAAGCTGGATGAACTGAACTTTACAATTTAACGTCACAAAGTTAGTTTATAATTAATTATAGACAAGTCGATGTTATGCCATTCCCTGTCAGTTTGCGCCTTCTGCTCCTCGTATCTCTGATTCCCATAATCTTGAGGTCTTCTTCTCAGTTCTTTCAGGTTTCTTGGTACCTTCTCCATCACTCGCATAATTCTTTTCTCATCATTTTTTCAACCAGTGTATGTGTTTCGCAGAGCCGGATCTAGGGGAGGGTAAACCGGGGCTCTTGCACCGGGCGGTAACTTCAGAGGGCGGAAAAATCGTGTTTGAAGGGCAAATTCATATCATGGCGACTATTTTTTAATCTCATTACTGCCCCCATGTGGCGGCAATGGGGTAGGCAATATCACAGTTTTTGCCCCAGCTCGGAAAATTCCTACATGCGCCATTGTCATTTCAATGTCACCATTGGAGTTTACACTCTTTCTGGAATACCACTCACCTAAGTTACTGATCGAACGTAGTCAGCTCTTTTCCTGTCTCTTCTTGTAAACTCAAAGCAAAACATTGTATAACACTAAATACACTTCGTTTGGAAAAACAACTTTAAACTATTAAACATGTCACTATTCCTGATAGCAGCTCTAATGATCCAGAGGAACAAAATTAATTGTACTTATGAAGTTGATAAAAACAAATGAACCAATGACGAAAGGTTTTCTGGGAAATGACAGGCGATATAGTTATATATCGGTCGATACATCTTCCACCCATTTGAAAGGAAAGTTACCTGTGGATCTCTCTGGAAAAATATAACTGGAAACATTTTCTACTCAACGTTCAGCTGAAATTAAAAAGCTCGCAAGCAATTCATAAGAAATATAAGCGTTACTAACACATTCAGAGACAGCAAGGACAAAATGCTGACCACAGCACCACGCAGGTCTGCTGGACAACAAAACCCGTCAGTCCCGGGGGATCAGCTGGGCAATACATGAGCGGTTCTAAGGTTTATAAAGCCAAGAGAAAAGAGACAATTAATACATTTTGTCTCCTCTCCCCAAAGACACGGGTATTTTGCAGAAGTTTGGAAAGACAGTGGCGCATAAAAGGATTATTGTGGGAGAAGCATCAGCGAATATGATGTATGAAACTGATGAGTGTGCATAAGTAAACTGACGAGGCCAAGGCTGGAAGTGACGCTAATTTCTACATATCGACTCCCAAGCTTGTTTGCAGATATAAATGATTAGACGGCTCCGGGAGAGACATTTGATCTACAAGCTGTTGGCCAAGGCTTGTTGCACGCTGACACCTGACTCCTGGTAGCGGGTCATCACGACGCCCACCGGTACCGAGAGCTCTCAAAGCATCGCAGAGCCAAGATCACGCAATGCCACTGCTGACCGCTGCTATCCAGGAAAGGTAAAGGAGCTCAGTTAGTAGCACAGTTTTTCACCAGAACTCAGTTCTTTAAACACCTGTGAGATATTTGATGCCCTCCACTGTGCCAATAAGAATTAATAAGATCTTTTGTTGTAATTAATTAATAATTTTAATCACGTAAGTTCATTCGCTTTGTATTATTGAAAGAAATAAAGATGCTAATATAATAAGGAAATGCGTTTGTTTTTCAATTTCTTCATTGATAACTTTAACCACCTTTCCTAATGAAATCATTACTTTATATGTAAAAATATTAATGTGTATTCGATGCATCCCAATTACTCCCAAAGTATCACAGTTATTAATTAGCTTAGCATTCATGTTTTACGCTGAGGTAGGAATAAATATTCCAATAAGAACGTCAATACCCCTCACATCAAATAGAGAATGATGTATTACAAGCTTCTGCTTGTATAAAATAGTGCGAAGAAATTGTAAATAACCTAAAATATTGAATGAAATATTTATAAATTAGTATCACATAATGAAGTTTCATTTCGGTTAGTTATGGTATTCGTTTAATGATAAATTATTATTAATACTGTTACTTGGATATTTGTTCTTTGTCGGTCAATATAGTTATATGAATTTTAAAATATTCGTTTATGTCACTTTCTTTAAGATTTTTTCCTTAATAATTCATTAAATCAAATGAAATATATTAAGTATCTCACAAGTTGGGGAGGGGGGGAGCTTGGGGAGGGGGGGAGTGGGGGGGGGGGGAGCTAATCGTATTAAATGTCTGCTGTTCGAAGTTGTATCAGCCTGCAGTCCTCTTGTAATGACTACCAATATCATCTTCCGGTTCACAGCAAGAATTCTGAAAATTGACGTGAACCTACAAAGCAGGTAGTTAAATAAAATATTGTGCTGCCGTTCTGAGCATATCATCGAAGAATGTGAAGACCACAGACCAAACAAACTGCTGATAATGAATTAAAACCAGCTTTTGTGCGTGTCTGCTATACCTGAGATGAGAGTGCTAGGGAGTTTACAATGTTAACTTCTTGCGTGTAGGAGAAAAAACGAGCTCTGCAACATGCATTTCAGGATTTTAATGGAATGATTCTAACTTCATGTTTAGCACATAAGCACATGGAAAAAAAAAAAAAACAGAAACTGCGTCCCGTGCTGACAGCCTGGCACCAATGGTTATTCTTTATTTCTATTGCCAATAAAACCTGTAATGTTGATGGGTTGCTGTAGTGCTGATGTAACGCAGCTTTTTTCAAATACAGTTTCATCAACTGCTTGGTACCACAGTATCGACCGGTGCTAAATTCAAGTAGCTGATGAGTTGTTTCCTGTTAGCATAAAGGGCGAGATAACAATTACAAGTGATCCAGTGTTTTGGGGCACGACATAGGCCTATTGTGCTAGGAAAAAACCATCACTATTACTAAATTAAAAAAGAATCGACAATGAATAGTTAATGCCTCAGCATTAGTTATTACTCATTAATTTTCAAAAATATGAATCAAAATACATCAAATTTGATCCAGTGCTAAATTTGTATGTTGCTGGGGCATTACAAAACTGATCACAGATCGCAACATAATTCTGTGGTCGTCCCAAGCATTCAGAAACTATCGTAATTTATTTAAACAAATCAAATATAACCTATTACTAATTTACTACTTGTTGGCCAAATGGTTTAAGGCATCTGAGTGGAAATTGGTAGGTCTCCGGTTCGAATCTGTCTCGTTGGGGATTTTCGTAAGCCCTTAACCCCCTTTCAGCTCTGGCACAGCTTACTGTGTAATGTGAAGTACGCCAGAAAGTTTCCATGGTTTGCATTCCACGTTAAATTGTAGGTCCACTATAGGACTAACCAACCTAGTTGTAAGAAATATGTTTAGACATCCACAGATTTATTGAAACTGTATCACTGACTGAAGTTTTAGTACTGGTCAAAAATTAATTTTGTCACGTCCAAATGAAAATTTCTGTGTGTAGTCATGATGTTTTCGGTTTGGTCTTTCCGTTTAATCCGTAATCATGCGCGACATTACTGCACGACTTTGATGTGAAGAGATAAATAAGTAATTTAATTCAGAATGGTTATGTACATGATATTAATGTACAATCGTTTTAAAAATAACTTAGTGAATTTTCGTATCATTACACCTCGTTTCGTAGCTTCCTAAAAGTTAAACTATATTACCTGTAAACGTAGTCATAGTGAATGTCGGACACAAATATTCCTCACCTTTAACAAATAGTGTTAATGTTAGTGGCATAATTTATGGTTGCTCATTAAATGTTTTTTAGACGGCAAGTCTTGGTATACAGAAAAGCCTTAGAGGATTCAACGAAAGATGGACAGAAATTTATCGAGTTTTCAGACTAATAAGCACAATGAATTCCTTCTCTGTCCACATTCATAATTTACTATGTTCTTCGCTTGTCACTACATCAGTTATTAGATATATATCTGGCATCGGTTGTATATTTCATTTTGTTTTGGCTTAATATGCAATAATTTATTTACGTCTCGCAAAAAACACGTAATGTTTTGTGCGAGGAGTATATTGTGACATTAGACACGTTTTACGAATAATCGAATCTAGATAGTATCCTTTTTTTTAACAAAAAAAATGGCGTTTGGCTACGAGGCCATACAGCCAGCACTATGTAATTTTTGTAGTTTGCAAGTATGTATTGGATCACTCGATTTACTATACATTCTCCATGAAATAGACGACACAAGACGAACACAACGCTTAATTAAAACCGCCCGGACTCGAGCCGGCGACCCCTGCAAAGTGAGGCTGGGACGCTATCCCCTACGCTGCCGTGGTGGGCAAACATTCTATTAGTTTGTAAGTATGATAAGAGAGAGGAAAGGTATGGGGTAAACCGGTTGCAATGTTCGAGAAAACATTTTGTTTTCGTATCGGCCCTGGTGTCCAGTGTGTAATTTAGTGGGAAGACATTTGTTTCATTCTTTATAGAATCAGAATATTTAGATCCAGAATACTATGTTGTTATTTGTCTGCGATGCGTGTAACTATGCTCTGTATGTGACGAGTGGAATGTTTAGTCTATGAGGTTGAGATTGAGCATTCCCCTTGATGATTGCGACAAGGACTCGCGTGTTGTTTTAACGTGTTATTTATCCTGATGCCTGTCTGAAGGGAAGTGTGTCTCATAACGGACCAGCAGCTCCGTTGATCGAGTGCCTCGCCGCCCCTCGTTGTGAATATGCAATACAGCAGCCTCTCGAAATAGTTTCTTATTTGTGCAGCTCTTCATCGCCGACAAGTGCTCTTGCAGCCGAGACCTATCGCCGAGTCCGCTGATGTTAAATTAAACGCTTCTCTTTTTTACTTCCAGACTTTACCGAGTTATTAAAAAATTCCACGCCAGCATTCTTGCAAACATTGGCTGCCAATTATCGGCCCCGTAATTATAATCAGAGCTCGTTTCGTCTGGGGCGCAATACTGGCTACATCTCTTCCCCCTTCCTGACCAAGACGGTGAAACATTACTCTAAACTAGCTTACTTTGCAGTAGTCTTCCGACAACTAATTGGGTTTCTGTAAAATGAAGGAAAAGGTTCATCTATTGTAATTAAGTGAAGGTAGTTCCTATTAGTGAAGTATTTTTGTTCTGGGATCCATTGTGATGAAAGCGCCGAGCATTGCGGTTGTCAAATTCCTCCACAACAATGCGGGCTTACAATTTTCTGCTAATATGAGTTTAAAGTATTGCTGAAATAAAACGAAATAATTAATTTTGGTTAAACAGAATTTTTGTTGCCAAAGGTGAACACTTCCCCACCCATAAGTAATATATTACAACGATTTAAGGTGCAGAAGTAGGCCTACCTTAGTTTAACATAATCCATTTTGCTTGTTCTCAATTCAGGAATATCGAATTTTTCTATAATGACTGTTGTTATTAATTGGAGGTCCTACACTTTCAGCTAATTGTTTTAGTAGATGCGTTTATTCGAGTTGGATAGTATGTCTGGGAAGGAGTTATCTGAATGAATACAATTGTACCTAGACGACATTTTATTAATTACTGTAACTCTTGAATAATATTGGATACTGCTTGATACATATCTGGATGAAAATTAAGGTAAAGTAATTTACATTCCTGAAATTAGAAATTTATTTCCTAGCACTCAAAATTAAGCTACAGGGAATTTTACTGAAGAAAGACAAAATTAAGGCCATCAAGGACTTTTGAAAGTCTCCAAATAAAGAGTAGTTACTAAGAATGTTTGGATTATATGAATATTATAGGAAATTAATTAGCCCACATTTGAGGGATTTGTCGCAGAAGGTTGTCAAGTGGGATTGATCCTCAGTGTATGTGAAGGATTTTTAGATGATAAAGGAGAAATTTGGTCGGGGAAAGGGGGACGGGGGATATTCTTGATTTCTCAGATACAAATTATAAATTTTTTTGAGCTACTTATAGCCGAGATTATGGTTTAGGGGTGGAGGTATTCCAAGAAATTAAGGTTAATGTTAAAGTTTAATCCCAAGCTATTGTCTTTGTCAGTACTAAATTAATGATTATGACCCGATATAAGATTGCAGATAAAGTCTTTGTCAGTTGTGCTAGGCTTAGCTAAATTAAATTTATACTCTTAAAGAGGAGTATTTACGGAATACACCAATCATTAAGTACTTTCTTTCTTGTTAAAAAGTATGGTGGTCCACAAAATATGACCTGGAAATTAGGTACAGGCCTTCCGATCAAAATAATGTCACAGAAGCCTTGTTGAGGCTACTATTAGGTTTAAAATCAGAGAAGGAATGTATAAAACCAGATATGGGAGCTTGAATTGCAAGTTTGAAAAAAAATTGTGCTTTGAAATTGATGTGACGGATTGTTTAAAGCATATTAAAGAGGAACAATAGAAATATATTGCCATTTGTGAAGTTAGGAATAACTTCCCAAATCCAGATCACAAATTTAAACTGCAAAATTATACTTTTTGGGAGAACTAACTAATATGAGGAGAAATCTAAATAATGGTTTCCTAAAAGTTGTGTGAATAAGGTAATTTTGTATCACCATTATAGCTAGGGACATAATGAATCTGGTAAATGTTCTCATAAAATAGAATAAGATGTTTATTTTGACATACATAACCCTGTTTGAAGATAACAGCCAACGTTTTATCTGGTAAAGACATCAATGAATATTGCAAGGAGTTGGGTAAACTGGGGATTTGGATCGAGATATTTCAGGTTCATGGCTGCACTCCACACTTCATACATTTTACTATCCACACCGTACAGAGAATAATGAGAGAAATAGGTCGGTGGTTACGTACATATTCTCCCGGTCACCATAGTAATCTGGGTGTACGAAATCGAAAATTTTCAAAATGTAAGAAATTCAATTTCCCACGAAACTACAGGGATATCTCCTAAAGAACTAATATTAAATAGGTAGGTTAGCGAAGTGTTAACTTTTCTTAATTACGATAAAAATTGAAAAAGAAAGTATAAAACTGCGGATCCAGTACTGGTTAAAACCCAATGAAAATAATTAAATATTGACCCTGATCGTAAATTTTATTTATTATTTGAGGGATTTTTTTAAAGTGGTTTAATTACCTTTGAGTCAGTTGATATAAGTAATTTGATACTCATGTGGACAGATCTGGTAAAAAAAAAAACAATTGGTGAAAATAGTATAAATTATGAATACCATTACTTAGAAGTATTTTTGAATTATGTAAATGTTAGAAAGTTTTTTGGAATATGTAAATGTTAGAAATTTTTGTGGATTATGTAAACTTATCAGTGATTTTGTGTAAGATGGAAATTTTTTTAACTGTTGAGTTGGTTGCACTGTTCAACAGGTGAGCACAGATTCTGTTGTATCGAGAGCGCAAGCGTGTAAGTTAGTTGTATGAATCCCTGCAGATGTCCACTGGAGTGGAAAATCGACGATAGTGAAGGAAGAACAAGGTACACGAATCCAGTCTTCAAGTATTCATGAAAAGGATCAGTAATAATATGGCTGGTTCAGAAGCAACAGGGCGCGTATCACTTGTGTCAGAGACGGCTGGCGGTCCAGTGTATGTCGTCTCAGAGCGCAGCCAGCTACTGTCTCGACTGTAGGCACTCTCACGCCAGAGAGATGCTTCCAGTGTGTGTCGTCTCAGAGCGCAGCCAGCTACTGTCTCGACTGTAGGCACTCTCACGCCAGAGAGATGCTTCCAGTGTGTGTCGTCTCAGAGCGCAGCCAGCTACTGTCTCGACTGTAGGCACTCTCACGCCAGAGTAGATGCTTCCAGTGTGTGTCGTCTCAGAGCGCAGCCAGCTACTGTCTCGACTGTAGGCACTCTCACGCCAGAGTAGATGCTTCCAGTGTGTGTCGTCTCAGAGCGCAGCCAGCTACTGTCTCGACTGTAGGCACTCTCACGCCAGAGTAGATGCTTCCAGTGTGTGTCGTCTCAGAGCGCAGCCAGCTACTGTCTCGACTAAAGGCACTCTCACACCTGAGAGATGGAACAGTTCGTCTACCATCTACAGTCACAAGATGTCGCCATCAACACCTAGCATACAGTGCTGGACTATTTATTTATTAAAAATTAGTCTGAAGGCATTATCTATACAAGAAGGCTTATTAGATTGTACAGAATGGAAAGTTGTCCTTGAGACATACGATGGGATAACTCGACAGGTGTACGCAAGAATGGGATACGGTTCTAGGATATCTGCTTGCTCATGGAGTTGTAGGGAAAGTGAGATGGACCTGCTATACCTTACTGCAGCTGTTATTTCTGGGTAAAATAGATATTATACTTCCATTACGAAATATTTTAAATAAAATTCCTATTGTTTTATTGCGGCTACACAACTTCAGAGATGAGATTAGAGAAATAAAGTGCAGGACATAGACAAATGCCTTAGTGCATTAGAAATCGTAGGTATTTTTATTTGGAAGGAACTTGATTCCAGTTTGGTAGATGAATATTTATCTCTTGCTTTGCTCTTACGAATTACGTGGTCAACAGCTGATGATTTTCAATGGATTTTACGTGTACTAGATACATGATTTTATACTTAATACCCTTCAACATGTCTCCTTTCAGTGATCATTGGCCTTTTTTCAATTTTTTTTATCACTATAGCCAATTATTATTGTAATACAGTAGCTCTTCCTTAGAAAAGTTAACACATTTTTTATTAGTTTCTTGATCGGTCTTTTGAACATCATTTCTGAAGGAGATATCCCTATAGTTTCGTGGGGAATTGGATTGAACAGATTTTCAAAATATTCGGTTTTCTACACACATTTACTATGGCGACAAGAAGAATACGTACAAAACCAGTTACCTATTTCTCTCATTGCCCTCTCTAGGGCGTGACGATGAATGGTAAAAGGAAATGTGAATAATATTGATACCCTCAATTTCAAGTATCTCGACCTAAATCTTGCTAGTGAACTCACTGGCACTATCCGAAAAATAATGCTTCTCAGCTTCTTAAGTTTTCCTAGTTCCTTTGTAGTATTCATTGATGCGTTTACCAGATAAAACTTTCGCTGTTGACCTCTGCACAGGGTTATGATTAACAATTATAAAAAATTCTAATATTTGGATTAACAATCCCCACTACATAAGAGTATAAAGAGGTCGAAATACATCAGCTTAAAAAGGTTCTATAATAGTAAATCCGTGTAGGTCTTAACTGACCTGGTGACTGGGTTTCTATTGGCTGCGCATTTCACCCCTATCATAGCCGCCTTATCGTAACCCGGCAATCCTACCGGGCATAGGGGACCTACAATTTAAAGTGGAATCCGAACCACGGAAGCGGTCTGACGTACTCCACATTACACAGCAAGTTGTGCCAGAGGTGAGGGTCGGGTTAAATGTCTATGAAAATCCCCGCCAAGACAGGGATTCAAACCGACGACCTTCAGATCCTCAGGCAGACACCTCAACCACTGGGCCGCTAGACCCCGCAAGGTTCTATTATGAATAATGTTTTACATCTCTCGAGATCGTCTAACATTATCCACTTAGGGTTTTTGGCAGATCTCATCCAGTTTCTCTTTCTCATATTGCCGCATGAACGCCAGTGTACCGTCTGCCAGCATGGCGCAGCGGGTAGCGTCACGAATTGCGGTACCGAAGGTCGCCGGTTCAATCCCGCCCACTGACAAAAATTATTTAATTCTGTTTATTATTTCCAGAAGATTCTACATGTTTCCTAAGGTCACTTGTAACTTCTACACATTTCACTTGTTAACTACTCTTGTAATCTCTAGTACGTTCTATCTGTGTATAAATAGAAGAGCATTCTGCCCAAGAGGCAGTCAGTGCTGCGTGTATGTTTGAGTTCTCAATAAACCTGTTCTCAGTTTAAGTGCTGTGTTCATTGACAAGTAACCTTCGAATTCACACCTGTCCCGGTTCCAACGCGACATAGTTTGGTGGAGGCGCCGGGTACCCTGTGCAACAGCTGCATCGTCGTGGCTCCGATTAGGCAACGTAAAAGTCGCCGCCTACACGGACTGGAACCGGACTACAAAGGATATACTCAGTACGTCCTTCCGAAAGTCCGCGTCATTAGGAAACCCATGGCGGCAAGCCAGCTGCACATTCGACACCCATCGGTGTTCTCTGGAGACGCTGGACAGGATCCTAACAAATGGCTAAAAGGGTTCGACCGAGTCGCCAAGTACAACAGGTGGGATCATACCATGTGCTTGGCAAATGTTTATTTCTATCTGGACGGAACCGCCCAGCAGTGGTTCGAGAACAACGAAGAAAAACTGAATAACTGGGAAATGTTCCAGACGGAACTTAAGAAAACGTTTGGGGACCACCAGCGACAAATCCGCTCGGCGGAAGAACAACTGAAGAACCGGGCCCAACGACATGGGGAGCCGACGCAATCTTACATACAGGATGTTTTGGCCCTATGCAACGTAGTCAACCCGAATATGACTGAAGCCGACAAAATCACGCACCTAATGAAAGGTATTGCAGAAGACATGTACCAAGCTCTTCTGATAAAAGACGTCGCTACGACGGAAGAGTTCATCAAGTGGTGCCAGCGGATTGAGGAGATGCAACAAAGGAGGGTTAGGGCGAAAGAAGTATGACAGACTTCCCAACGTAGTCCCTATGGCAGTTGTGGAAGACCAGCACGACTTTGCGTCTCTCATACGACAAATTGTGAGAGAAGAATTACAACAGTTCATGGCAGCTGGGACTCTTGAACCGAGTGAGCATCAGATCATGGCCATGGATGTAAGCCCAGTGGGTCATGAAGGAGCCGACGCGGCGGAAAAAGAGGTATTTCAGACAATAGCTCCTGTCTGCCGAGCCAATCGCACTCGACGTGAAGAATGGCCTCGCCCTGATATGACGTATGCTGCAGCTGCCAAACGGCAGCCTAGGAACCGGCCGACACGGCCACAACCAAATCCTCCGGCACCTATGACGTCCCGCAGACGAACGGACGTCTGGAGGACAGAAGACAACGCGCCAGTATGTTTCCACTGTGGGCGCCCTGGACATGTCATACGCTACTGCAGAGAGAGAAGACGAGTATTTGACGATTATTTTGCCGCAAGACGTCCGCCATCCGAACAGTTCTACCCCAGGCAGCCACCCGCTGACGAGTTCGGTCGACCTACGGGAAGAAGCCCATCGCCGTACCCTAGACGAGGTCGATCCCCGACGCGCCGCTGCCGTTCATCGTCGCCGGACAGAGCTACCAGCCGCTCCCCTAGCCGCCGCACGCAGGAAAACTAAGCAAGGCGACCATCTACGGAGGTGAGGCCGCCGCAGATGAAAATCCTCCATGGATGACAGTCACTAAGATGTCGGGAAATCTCATCAACGTTATAATCGACGGCCAACCTGTCCGGGCGCTGGTTGATTCAGGAGCTTCTTTCTCCGTATTGTCGGACAATTATCGTCGCACACTAAAGAAGACAATGTTCCGTGATACGGGGGCAACTGTGCTAAAGGTCGCAAATGGAAAGTACGTCCAGCCAGCTGGAGCTTGTGTCGCGAGAATAACCATCAACAACAGGACCCAGCCAGTTGAATTTGTCATTTTAACAGAATGTAGTCATAATGTCATCCTTGGATGGGACTTCCTTAAGGCATCCCAAGCTGTCATTGACTGTGGAACGTCTGAGCTGCAAATTGAAGAAGTCGTTGCGACGGGTACACGTAACACAGAATCTTCTGGGAAGTTATTCGCCGTTGACAACGTGACAATCCCGCCGTTCGCAATGAGAAGAGTCCCAGTCAAAAACACGGACGACCGCAACCTTGAAGTGCTTGTCGATAGTAGAAAGTTTATTAGGCTCACGAAAGAAATCTACATACCAGCGGCTATCATAAGCATTATCGGTGGTCGAGGAGACATTTGGATCACCAACTGTCACGAGCAGTCACAAATTATCCCCAAGGGAATGTGCATAGGGACAGCTGAACCAGTCCAGGAGGGCGAGCTCAACGTCATTAACGAAGATCCATGCTCTGTTACTAGTACCGACAACACGCTGGAGGAAACAACTATGGAACTGCCAATAGGGTCCGGCCTGACCAAGGAACAACACCACCGGGTGTTAGCTATACTACGCCAATTCTCTGGTGTATTCACACCCCAGCAAAAAAAAGGTCAGACGAAACGGCCCACGATAAAGCATCGTATCAATACTGGGGATCATCCGCCCATTAGCCAGCGCTCGTACCGATTGTCACCAGTCGAAAGGCGAATAATTCGAGAGGAAGTGGAGAAGATGTTGCATAATGACATTATTCAACCTTCGGAGAGTCCTTGGTCATCTCCGGTGGTCCTCGTAAAGAAGAAGGATGGTACGTGGCGATTCTGTGTCGACTATCGGCGGCTGAACAAAATCACAAAGAAAGATGTCTACCCACTGCCGCGCATCGACGACGCCTTAGACTGCTTGAAAGGAGCTACATACTTCTCAACCATGGACATGCAGACAGGCTACTGGCAAATCGAGGTTGACGAAGCTGACAGAGAAAAGACGGCTTTTATTACACCTGATGGCCTCTATGAATTCAAAGTAATGCCATTCGGATTATGCAACGCTCCGGCCACATTCGAACGCATGATGGACAACTTACTTCGACACCTTAAGTGGACGACGTGTCTTTGTTATTTAGATGACATTGTTGTTTTCTCGAAAACATTTGAAGAACATCTGAGTCGCCTGTCAACGGTGCTGAAGTGTGTTCAGACTGCAGGACTCCGCCTCAATCCGAAGAAGTGCCTCTTCGTCGCCAGAGAGATAAAAATCCTGGGGCACCTGGTCAACGGAGATGGCGTCCGCGCTGATCCAGATAAAGTAAGGGCAGTCATGGAATTTCCAACTCCTCAGCACATTCGTGATGTGAGAAGCTTTCTTGGGCTGTGCTCATACTTCCGGCGTTTCATAAAAGGATTCTGTAACATGGCACGTCCACTGCAAGAACTTTTGCAGGGAGACGCCAAGTTTTACTGGGATGAAACTAAAGAAAGATCTTTCCAGGCACTTAAGGAGGCTCTAACTTCCGCACCAGTTCTAGCCTTATACGACGAGAATGCAGAAACTGAACTTCACACTGACGCCAGCGGTTATGGGATCGGTGCAGTGCTTGTGCAAATTCAGGAAGGTGCTGAGAAGGTGATAGCCTATGCATCAAGAGTATTCTCTAAGCCCGAGATAAACTACTCTACAACCGAGAAAGAATGCCTCGCAGTTGTCTGGGCTATCAACAAGTTTCGTCCGTATTT
The DNA here is from genome assembly GCA_031002005.1 of Vandiemenella viatica. Lineage (NCBI taxonomy): Eukaryota > Metazoa > Arthropoda > Insecta > Orthoptera > Morabidae > Vandiemenella > Vandiemenella viatica. The sequence goes on from JARYHS010011408.1 coordinate 98,897,187, forward strand.
AGTTCGGCAAACCTTTCACCGTCGTAACAGACCACCATTCTTTATGTTGGCTAACCAGCTTGAAGGATCCATCAAGTCGACTAGCAAGATGGGCACTTAGACTTCAAGAGTACGACGTCACGGTGGTATTCAAAAACGGACGCAAACACAAGGATGCCGACAGCCTTTCAAGGAATCCTTTAATAGAACACAACAGCATGAATGGAATTTCAGCCCTCGCTGAATTAGGTGACGTTGCAGCTGAACAGAGGGAAGATTCAGAGTTATTAAGAACCATAGACGCCTTGGAGAAAGGAGAACCGGCCAAAGGAGGGTTTCAATTGATAGATGGGACATTGTATAAGAACAACTACGATCCACTAGGCCCCAAGTGGCTTCTGGTCGTTCCAGCTCATCTCCAGCCAGCTATTCTCAAGTATTTCCACGACGCTCCAATATCCGGTCATCTGGGATTTGTGAAGACCCTGGACCGAATCAGACGCAGGTATTACTGGAAGGGTCTCTACCGATCTGTCAAGCATTATGTGAGTCACTGTAAAGAGTGCCAGCGACGGAAACATGTGCCGCAATTACCTCCAGGTCATCTAGTACCAATTCCACCTGCAGCAGTTCCATTCCACCGAATTGGGATCGACCTTTTGGGGAGGTTCCCGAAGTCGACAACCGGTAACCGATGGATAATAGTCTGCACCGACTACCTCACGCGCTACGCTGTCACCAAACCTGTGCCGACTGCAGAAGCTCCAGAGGTTGCAAAATTTCTAGTAGAAGACATTATTTTGAAGCATGGAGCACCACGTGTGATGATATCCGATCGTGGAAAGGTATTCCAGTCAAGACTAGTATCAGTGGTCATGTCAAGATGCGACGTTGTCCACAGGATGACAACTGCATACCACCCTCAGACAAACGGTCTCACAGAACGCTTCAACAAGACATTAGCCGATATGCTGTCGATGTATGTGGATGTTGAGCAGAAGGATTGGGATACAATACTGCCAGTGGTCACATTTGCTTATAATACAGCAAGGCAAGATACGACAGGCTTCACTCCGTTTTTCTGCTCCATGGCCGTGAAGCTGAGACCACAATGGATACGCTGTTCCCATTCCAGCCGGACGACACTCAGGATGACTATATAAAACAGCTCATTACCAGGGTCGAAGAAGCAAGACAGCTGGCTCGCATACGAACACTGGCCACCCAGGAGAGGGACCGTCAGCGGTATGACGGCAAGCACCGACCTGTTGCGTACAACCCAGGAGATCTCGTATGGATTTTTACCCCTGTCCGGAAGGTTGGGCTATCAGAAAAGTTACTGAAGCGGTACTTTGGTCCGTATCGTGTCATACGCCGCCGGTCAGACGTCACATACGAAGTCGAGGATTATGAGCCGTCCTCGAAACGACGAAAGCGAAGGGACATTGTTCACGTCCTCCGCATGAAGCCTTACTACAATCCTGACGAGCAGCTAGGCACAACCAGCTTCTTGTTCAAGGACTCTGAGGACGGTTTGGATACTGAGGAAGTCGGACAGGAAGATAATAGTACAAACAGGAGGGGCCCTCCAGAACTGCCATACAGAGGACCCACGACAAGATCAAGATCCAGGACACTTCAGCGTGCCCCAAAAGAAATCTAACAGCGGGACGCTGTTTTCCTCAGGAGAGGGAGCAATGCCGCATGAACGCCAGTGTACCGTCTGCCAGCATGGCGCAGCGGGTAGCGTCACGAATTGCGGTACCGAAGGTCGCCGGTTCAATCCCGCCCACTGACAAAAATTATTTAATTCTGTTTATTATTTCCAGAAGATTCTACATGTTTCCTAAGGTCACTTGTAACTTCTACACATTTCACTTGTTAACTACTCTTGTAATCTCTAGTACGTTCTATCTGTGTATAAATAGAAGAGCATTCTGCCCAAGAGGCAGTCAGTGCTGCGTGTATGTTTGAGTTCTCAATAAACCTGTTCTCAGTTTAAGTGCTGTGTTCATTGACAAGTAACCTTCGAATTCACACCTGTCCCGGTTCCAACGCGACAATATTATTAAAACAAACATGTTCGTTGTATCACTTATTTACAGGACTAGAAAGTTGCATTATTGTTAACGTTCTTTACCTGAGAAGACATTAAACCTTTACCCTGCATATTCTACTTGGATGAAGTAGTCTACGACACACATTCCAGCAGGGTGGATGTTTCTTGCTGCTGTCAGAGTGGTCGTGGTCGGTGATAGGCAAGCACGAGGTCCCAGTTGGCACTCAACTGGGCGTAGTCTCTACACTGCACAGAGCCAATATTTGACATCCTTCCGCTCCGTGTACACACGTAAATCTTTTATTGGCCGCAATAAGGCAAATGGAACAAATTCTCGAACAAGAGCTATCCGATAGCAATCGATAATCGCCGCCCAGCTGCCACACCCACAGAACATCGACAGCGCGGAGATCCGAATTTGACTTGAGCTGTCTGATCGCGGGAGGAGTACCTACTGCAGATGTAAAATCAGCGCTGTTATTAAACTACTATGATTACAGTAAATATCTAGGACAGGGTCCGCGAAGTCTTGTCAAGAATCAGTGAGCGAGCTCTACAGAAGTGGCATTAGTAACACCTCAACATGACAATTCGCAAAAAGTCACAAATTGATGAATGATTTTAATTTTTATACATAACCGTTACTCACCAATGTACCGAGCATAGTAATATACTTCATGACTGGACCTCATCATCGGATTTTCGTTTCCAATTCTATGAAATTATATATTGATGTCTATTAGCGGCTTAATAGAGACACAAATTCCAGGAATTATGACTTGGAATCAGTGATAATTAAATTTAAATAAATACGTTTCTGCGGCAAACAACGATTTTAATTGGTAAATAATGTCGGAATGGTAGTCACACGATTTTCATAGAGATTTATACACAAATTTTCCTTTGTATAGTTAAACAAATTGACAATGAATATTTATAGAAAATCTTCTTCTGTTTTACGCTGAGTGGTGTGTCTCTTTGCCCCTAAATGTAATCCTATATTGTTTTCTGAGATACAGAGAATTTAAAACAGCAAAGAATTGATAAATACAGGGCGTTCGCCGGGAAACGCTACCCACTGTTAGCGCTACAAGGAAGAAACTGCTCCCGGCGAGCGAGCGGTCAGCTTCCGGCATTGTTCGACCGTCGGCCGCGGACTATTTCATAATAATTACGCTTCATAAACTTGTATGTGCTAAGCATTTAAATGTGACGTCAGTTGCGGATCAACAGTGCCATCGTGGACACCCTGCAGGTACCAGTTGCAAAATCTAATCCTAGGCCCCTGGTCTATTTCTGTAATTTTATGCACCACAATTGTTTTGTACGGCTTTAAGTGAACTAGCTTTGTTACTTTCCAAGCTGATGTCTTAGATACGCCTGCCTGCTGCCCTAACTGACTTAATGATTTTTTGGGTGACTGTTCTAGTCGAAAAGCGATATCGTCAATTTTCTCCTCTGTGAGAATACGGTTGACCGACAGTCTCTTTTTGTTAAAAAATGAACCCGTTTCTCTTACTTTTTTAACCAGACGCAGAATTGTTGATTTAGCTGGCAGTAAAGCACCAAGATATTCGTGACGAAATTCACTGCGACACTTTTTAAACGACTTCTTCACATATGTATCGTAGGAGAAATATTCTTTGTTGCAAACTGTAACGAACCACAATTTTACTCACACTCAAACACGGTACAGATTAGTAAGAGTATGAAGCCCCAAACCAGCCAAACCGCAAAGAAACGTTTATTCACAACACTGTTGGGGCAGCGGAGGTGTTAAACAGTGCGGTGATTCACGGCGCCGTGTGGCGGGAGTTTCTGGCTCCACTATCCCAGCAAGTTGCCGACGGCAACAGGACTGGGAGGGTAGCATTTCCCTGCGAACGCCCTGTATTTATGAAGTTTCTGTCGATATTCGGTTAAAACACAGTATCAGTGTATTTGTGGTAGTTGACAATTTCTTACTTTTAATACTGTAGAGTCACAAGCGGAAAGAAAAATATGTGTATTTTTGAATGGTCCATGAACAAAATTCACCACTGGTAAGTCTTAAGAAATCGTTCTAGCATTATTCTGATGTGATTTCGACCAAATGTTTCAAATTCCAGTCTATCGACCAAGCTACAATGGCACGTCGTATCGTTAAGAGAGTAATATTTTGAAAATTGAGACTGGTCTTCCTATGGTTCAGCTCAGTACGCAGTATCTCAACATTACTTAAGGGGGACGTACCAAGGAATGTAAACATTTAAATTTTTTTTTATTATAGCCACAATTATTAATGTAAAGGTCTCAAATTTTGTATGTTTAAAGAAAAGGAGTTTTAGTTTAGTTTTAAAATATAGTAAAGGTTGCAGATATAACATTTTGCCACAAATTTGAATTTTTACTTTTTGACATTATCTTTTTTAAAAGAACTATATCTCAAATTCTAATCAAGCAATGAATGCGAAATTTTTATGTAGTGTTCTAATAAGGTTATAAGGCCACTGAACTAGAATCATTAATTTATTTTTAAAAATTTATTATTTACGCAGTTTTGAATTTTGTACGTTCAAAAATCAGGGTTTTTCTACCACATACAACCTTATAATTCAAAACATAATCAAAGGATGCTGTATCTTTTAGATCCATAGAGACAGCAACCA
>JARYHS010011408.1:98902872-98972260 GCA_031002005.1 Vandiemenella viatica
TAATTATCCTGTGTTCCCCAGACCAGAAATCCTGTGCGTCCTTCCATTTAATCTCACTAATCCCAACAACATCTAACTTAAGTTGTTCCATCTCCCTTTTTAAGTTTTCTAACCTGCCTGCCCTATTCAGACTTCTAACATTCCACGCACCGACTCGTAGAATGTTTCTATCCATTCTGATGACTCCTCCCTGAGCAGTCCCCACCCGGAGATCCGATTGGGGGACTATTTTACCTCCGGAATATTTTACCCAGGAAGAAGTCATCATGATATATGTAATTTGAGAGGATTACATGTCCTCGGGATACCCTTTGGGTCTTTAATGCAGTGGTTTCCCGTTGCCTTCTGCATCCCCATGCCGTTGATGATTTCTGATTCATCCGCCTTTAGGGGCCGTTTCCAACCCCAAGGGCAAGAGGGTGTCCTGAACCGCTTCCCGCTCTTCCGCCCTCTTTTCAGAGGCCGTTGGCAAGCAGTGGGTGACTCCTTATACCGGGAATCTTTCAGTCGCCAGAGCCTCGTCCGTGCAAACAGGGTGCACCACGTGAAGGAGGGGTTGCCATTTGGTTGGAAAAGACTAGTATAGTCCTCTCCCAAACCCTTACCCCCTAGCAATCATATGATGAGGCAAAAAACAAAATAAAATAATAATAAAAGTAATAACATAAAACGAAGGGTACTATACAAATGATGTTCATTTATTTAGAAGGAGCTTCTTACCAATGAAAGAAAGTTACTGACTGTTTTTCATTTCAGATTGTTCAAAAGCCTCAATCCAAGACAAACACTGCTCTTCTGAAACATGAAGCATCTTCTGTTCTGCCTTCATGAAATCCTGCAATTCCTTCACACCCATTTCATCCTTATTTCTTGTGTATCTCAAATTTTTTCTTCACATCTGATTTTGGCAACTTCACATTAAGTTGTTTCAATACTCTCTAAAACAACTCGGCGTACACTGAATTGCCGTTTCGTTATCCGACCAATCGCGTTCCTACCTGAGTCGTGCTGGGTGAATGAGATATGCCGGCTAATATACTTGACTGTTTGAGCCGGCCATTGGAGCGCTGGCCTCACGGTTCGAGTCCTGCCGAGGGCATGGGTGGCTTTAATGAAGTGTTCTGTCTATCCTGTGTTGTCCATATCGAGAAGTAAACCATAGTGACAATTATATAGTACATTTAAAAAAAAAATCAGAAGGTGGTCGATATTAGAGAACCGAGGTAATAGTGACTTTGAGACAGATATTGTAACAAAAACTGACAGCTACGACAGCCATATATCTATTCAATATCTACAAAAAACTATCTTAATCCTGTACTTGATGAATTATGAACAACAATAGCTCAAACATAGGAGCAGAAGAAAATGTTTTGTTTTCAATATCCTTTACTTGTATGGGATCATCTTAGAATATAATAGTGATGAATTTTAAATACTATATTGGTTTTTGGATCACTGAAACATATAATATTTCTATATTTGAAATCTGCAACGAATTCCGTTTACAAGGTTCAAGTGGTCGGACACCGGAGCGACAACAATATGGTTCCAAGTCTCTGAGGATACGAAACCATAAACAGGATGCTTAGCAAACTGCATTAGGAATGATAAGGTGCAAAGTGTTTAGTTGGAGCTCCATCATTCGTATGTTCAAGTGATAAATTCCTTTTTGATGTCTTTAACTTCGTAACCTGTTATGCAAAGAGCATGATGTTGTGGGAAGAATTCTACAGACAACTGAACCGTCAGCGTGGGCGTCTCAGGAATCTTTGTTATTTTCTCGAGTTCGTTCAGTAACGATATCATCATATTTCCACTTTCTCGGGTCAGCCGTGGCTCCTTCTCTTTCCAGACACTTGTGCTTATTTATGAGTCAGACTACCTGCTTGCTAGGTCTGGGAAGCGGATGTGTTGCGATCTGTCTGCGAACCGTGTAACTATGTTCTGCGTGTGTTAAGTGTAGTTTTTGTTTGTGTAGTATGTAGGTTATGAGGCGCAGATTTGGGACCGTAACATAATTCGTCTAAGTGATTGCGAAAAAGCGGCTAAACACGGCCATCAGGACAGTCGGAACGAGGCGTCCAGGACTAGGAACCAGTGTGGTGGCGTAGCCACACTGTAACGACATCAACAAGCAAAATTATTAATGTGTAGCGCAAATACTAGAAAGACAAGGTTTCTATGCCTGATATTCACAACAGATATTAGCATTTTACAAGAAAAAAAGATTTCGCCGTTAATATAATTTTTTTTCTCCAAACGCTTTTTTACATTCTGAGGGCCAGAACCAATTCATTTCTGTACTCCACGAACGATTAGGGAATAGAATAGGAAGAATTTACCTGGTGAGTAAACTTAAAATCCAACAGGAGTAGTTCTCGATAAATCACTTCGGCAATTTTAATCTGCGTTTTCCATGGAGTTCCCATATCGCCCCAGACGAATTCCGGGATGATTGCTCAAATTAGCCCATGGGCGCCTCCTGCCGTATCCTGTATATCTCTTCCAAACTATTACACTTTCGGATAGGTGCAATGCACCCTCCACCACCAACTTTTAGTGAATCGTGGAGTAATAATAATAATAATAGGATTAGTGCAAAATCTCTACAACAAAAAATTCATGTCAAGACAGACCAAAATTCGGTTCTACAACAGTCATAAAACCAACAGTCCTCTACGCAAGTGAAACATTAACATTTAACAGAAAACATGACCTTGAATAAATAAAAAATGCAGAGAGAAAAATCATTAGAAAAATTCTAGCAGCGAGACTCGCTAAAGATAGTTACAGACTACAATCAATCAAATAACAGAAAAGTTTTCAAACATCGAAATTGACGCCAAGAAAAGGCGAATGAAATTCTTTGGTCACCTTAAGAGGCTACCAGAAAATCGATTGACAAAAAAGATGATAGATTATGTAACTTCACTTAAAAATCCGACACCTTTGGAGGTATCTTAAAAGTGCAAACATAGAAGCAACAGACATCTTAGAAAGATACACCTTCAGAAACAAAGTAGACAAGTTTGAAGTTGTAACTGAGCAACAAAAACAAAAACAATACCGACCAAAGTGGTCGAAAGAACGCAAAAAAAGCTTTCTCGGAAAGAATGAAACCCTACTGGAGCAACAAGAAGAACTCAAAGAAAACTTAATTGGATCATTTGCTTAACGTCTACCATTTATTGTGAGAATTCGCCAATAATAATAATAATTACTGATTGGTCTACCATAACAGTCAAGAAATAGTTTGTTTGCGTTGAACGTTAAGTGTTGTACGGTATAGATTCGAATATCGATTTTAATCTCATTCAGATAGCGCCAATAGCCGAACTTTTTTTTTTATAACTCTAAAACACGTTATTCCAATCATCTCTTCGTGAGTTGCCACACCGTCGCTATTCTGTATGTGACTATTTAACTGCCCCAGCGTGTCCTCCGAGCCCGCATTCATGAAGCGTGGCATACAGCTGGCTTGTTAGCAACACCCCGCTATGCTGGCCCTCCAAAACACATTCCACTTGTTTCGCGTACCACAAAGCAAGGGCTCCTTAAAGCTTATTTAACTCGCGCTTTACTTACAGCTCACGAGTTCGCAACAAAAGCAAAGCATTATATGAGCAGCACGCAGCTATGCGGGTACCTTATTCCTTCACAAAGATTTAAATTTCAGACGGTTTCCGGTGAGGGAATTCAAGGTAAGGTCGTTTCGTATTCTCCGCTGTGCTATCTGAGCCCTAAAATTCAATAAACCTTTAGTTTTATTATGAATAATAGTTTTAAAGGCGTATATATCATCCAGGGTCACAAATAGACGCATAGAATTTTTTTATTTTTTGTTTGGGCTTGACGCCTCATCAGTGTTGAGATCATTACAAGGTGAGTGACTATTGAGTTCAAGGTAAGGGAAAGAATTCATCCGTGGTCTTTTGAAGGAACCATCTCGTCATTCTCCTGGAATGTTTTCAGGAAACCATGGAAAACCGAATTCTGGATGGCTGGACGGAGATATGAACCCACGGCCTTCCGAATGTGAATCCACAGCGTTAACGCTCTCCCACCACGCTCACCAAATTATTTGAATATACTCTTATGTAATATTAATATGTTATCATTTCAGGCAAGCAGTCAGACTTATTAGTTTGAATGGCTAGTGTTTTTAATTATGGCAGTGTAACAATATTTTGCAAATCTCTACACATTATAACAAAGAAAATTCTGGTGAAGTTTTATACCTAAATGATGTTCCAACTTCCGTTACTTCCAGCTAGTCAGTACGATCTATTTGTCTGAAACTGTCTTCTTCTAGAAAGGGAAAAAATTATGAGGTAAAAGCAAAAATGATAGGCTTATCAAAACCTTGATCTGATGCTGTGAAGAGATAAATACGTTCGAACATCAGGTTTCTTCAAGTATCTTCCTTCGCTCGTGTTGTAAAACTCAAAAGTAAACTGGAAATGTATAGCTGCTGAAATGATCAATTGGGTTTTCTTTAAAAATTATAATAATAACGAAGAAACAAAAAATAAATTAAAACAATGCTGCGATGGAATCATTATATTTGGGAGAGCTGGGCAAGGACTTTACGGAGGAAGCACCCAGAGCATTAGCCTGGTGTGACTTTGGAAATGTGAAACGTCAGCTCTCGATTCGAAACCTCCAAAGATTAGCGCTCTCCCATCAGTCTATGTGGTTCAGGTTGTCAGTAAAGCAATCATAAAAGCGTAGTTTTACAAGACTGTGTAGTTTGCCGATACTCAGTTATGATTACTTGAAATTATACTAGACTGGTATTCCTTTCATAGTTGGTGAGTGGTATTTTTGCATGAATTTTAACAATCACGTGCATGCATGATGAATCCCACTTGGCACGCTGGGACAATTCAGTATTGCTTAATCCTAAACAAAATCGGATTTGGCGAAAAAATGAGTGCCTAGACATGACCGATCTAGACGTAAGATTTCAGAACTCAAAGACATAACGGTCAAATGATTAAGTACACAGGTTGACGGGATGATCTGTTAAATTCGAGCGAGCCACGTGGGTGAGTGAAGGTTCGGGAAGACGCGGGTTCGAATCCCCTTCCGACAATCCAGGTTTCGTTTTTCGTGGTTTCTCAAATTTACTGCAAGTGAATGCCGGGATGGTTCCTTGAAAAGACCATGACTAAATTCCTTCTTATTCTTTGCTCGCAAAACTCTTCATGCTCTAATGACGACTTGTGAAGCCATAAAAAAAAAGGTAAATGTGTGAGTTCTATAGTCTCTGGTCACGATGTAGGATAGTACATTGTTTGCCGAGCTGACTAGAGAACAGTCGATAAGACACTTAACTTGGTTGTCGAAGTTTATGCGTTACTTATCAGGCAGTGAGGCCAAATTGATACAACAGATTAACTTTCCTCGCGGCGGCAGATAGTGGATCTCAATTTAAAATTTACATCTGTTTTCTTTTTAAATTTATCTAACTATGGACCAGGAGATTCTTAATTTCGGCGACCATTGTTCTTATCCCAGTTTTCCTTCATCCCTGCATTGTGGTTGTCTTTTCTTCCCTGTGTGAAGTTCCCCGAGATCAGGGGCGCAGTGTTACGGCTGTTGGTGACTGGAGAGAGTCGGATGCTTTCATCTTCATTCTGAACCTATCCCTGTTGTTAATCTCGTTGGGCTCGATTTCCATTCACCAATGGTTATATTACACGCGGACATTTTCGAACCCCATTTCTCTCTACTTTCAGCTGAGTGTATTCGTCTCAGAATGATGCTCCGAGTAGTCGCAATAAGATGCATCCATTGATTGGTTGTGGTTGTAATGTTATATTTTATTTGGAGTTGTGAGGGGTGCCGTAAGGAGGTAACCCGTCAGCATGTGTTGTGCCTGGCTCGCGCGCGTGCGATATGAGAAGTCGGCATCTGCTGGGCAGGTGTGTGCTCACCCTTTGTGTCCCTGTGCACCACCCCTAGCTCGGTACTCGCAACACGCCCCATCTGCCACGTTCAAAAGGTCACATTCCAAAAGTCTGACACTATTGTGAATTCGCGGTCTGCTACAGTATCCAGCAACCCCTACACAAGCGCAACCGAATAAGCGAGTTCTGCACTGCCAACGAATTTCGATCATTTTTTTCAGCAAATATTGTCTCTGTGTTGCATTCTGTTTCAACTACTCAATCGACTTTCTCTCTGTCTGACTTTCGTTCTCAAAACATAATGATGATTTCTTCTGGGTTTCACTATGTTATTAACTAAATATTACAAATTTGTTGAAAAAAAACTTCATTTATCCTTGTCATCTACGCCAAATTTTAAAACATCCTATTGCTTACAACTATTACATAGCATCGAATGACGTTGCACCTTTGATTTCCTTTCCTTATTACTATTAAAATATTCTTATTTCTTATAGTTGCCACCTACAGTAGTGAATTGCAATAAAGCAATGAGATGCCATTCGAAGTGGGATTCACCCATTTCTAGAAACACAATCATTTTTCTTATTTAACTAGGACTATCAATAGACATTCCGTTGAATACTGTATGCGTGTATTTGTTATGCATGTTTCATCAAATGATGCGCCCTACTCCGTAACTGACATGCCGACATGCTGACTGAAGCAACATGCCCGGGATCAAATCTGATTTCAGATTTTAGCCAGCAGTTTCACACGCGATGCTGCCATAACACATCTGCACAACGCTTACGCTATTCCTGGACGGATGGCAACACTTTCAGTCTTGGATTTAGGGGAAAAAACGTTTCTTCTCCAAAAGCTTTATGTGATCAGTTGCTAAAATAATCTTTCGTAAGTAAAGATTCATAGATTTTATGATTTAAATTTTATGCTTATACTGGTTGGCTCGCTGACATATGAGTCCTAAGTGCGACTATGGAAACAAGCTAAACGCAGAAAGATCCAGTTATGCACTCCACTCCGAAAGTCTCTGAATTTTGTGACAAGAAAACGTAATCACTGTATTCGCAGAAACGGAAGAAAAATCAATTTAAAATAGCACTACTTGTTGATGCTGAAAAAATGTGAAATAACACAGTTGTTGAAGCTAACTGTAAGACACATGACAGAGAGTACAAGCCTTCCTAGGAATGCAGGAATGTCACGTGGGCTATACAATGTGGAACAGAATAATGGAAAACACAATACGGAATCCCAAACGTGATATTTTATGTGTTAGTTCATTTTGTTTTATCTCCGATCACATGTTCGTGCATCCCGGAAGCGTTGAAACGATACATAATAAGTAAGCTTAACAACTTAGCTTCCACTTTCAGATACGAATATCAGTAATAAGTCAATATAGTTTCTTTTCGTGTCATCCACAGCATGTTGAAAGCAACAACGAAAATTGGTGGAACGTATATAGTTTAATGATTATATCAGGCAGCCAAATCTTATATATAAAAATCAATGTTTGTTTGTGGGTTTGTTCGTCTTCTATGCATTCCTATACCATTTATCAGATTTCAATGAAACTTTGAAGAGTTTTTGAGCGTGCGTCTGCGAATGTTCCTGTGAAAAAAAAATTCCAAAAAGTCACCCCCTATTCCCCATAATTTAGGCAAAACCGCATTTTTTATCCGATTTAGATAGGAATTTGTACACTTATACTTTAAAACAAACATAAAAATACTGCCTACATACGGTTTCCGAATATCAGTCCCCTCGTCCCCTTTCCACCCCATAATTTAGGCAATACCACATTTTTTATCCGATTTAGATAGAAATTTTTACACTTATACTTTAAAACAAACAGAAAAATACTGGCAACATATGGTTTCAAAATATTCATCCCCTCTCCCCCTTTCCACCACCATTACGTTTTTACCCCATAATTTAGGCAAACCACATTTTTTATCCGATTTAGATAAGAATTTGTACACTTATACTTTAAAACAAACAGAAAAATACTGCCTACGTATGGTTTCCGAATATTCATCCCCTCTCCCCCTTTCCAACCCCATTACGTTTTTACCCCATAATTTAGGCAAACCACATTTTTTATCCGATTTAGATAAGAATACGCAACATTAATCCACCAGTTTTGTGCAACAGAACCAGGTTCGCTGTGAAAAAACTGATTCCGAACGTAATTGAGGCGACAATTCATAATGGCATGTCGAAAGGAGAAGATGTGCTGATTCCACGTATTCCCATCATTCCCACAGATATGCCATTTGATTTCAAGCGTCTGCAGTTCCCTGTTCGCCTTGCATTCTCAATGACCATCAACAAGGCACAATCGCTTCAAGTTTGCGGATTAAATCTGGAAAACCCATGCTTCTCACATGGTCAGTTATATGTAGCATGCTCACGAGTGGGACAGCCGGAAAATTTATTTGTTCTTGCAAAAGATGGAAAGACTAAAAATATTGTTTATGCTAAAGCACTTGAATAAACGTTCTTAAATTAAATTTCAAACACAAAAATAAAATCACTGTCTTTTATTGGTTTTGTATATTTAAATATGTCTGTATTGTGTACATATACCAATTTAGAATGAAAAACAGGCACCATCTGTTTGTCCTTTTACGGCGAAGCTTTGGTGAGTTGTCGACTGGATGACTGAGAAGGTTCCTGTCAAAAAAAAATTAAAAAACCCACCCCTCCTCCCCATAATTTAGACAAAACCACATATTTCATCAGATTTCAACGGGAATTTGCACATTTATACTATGAAACAAACAGAAAAATACTGCCTGCATATGTTTTCCAAAGCGCATCCCCTCTCACCCTTTCCAACTGAAAATAAATGAAACAGCAGTTTAAAATTTATATGTAAATATTTTTTCATTTAATCTATGTGCCTACTCAAGTCCAGCAATAGTGAAGCATTACCGGGTCAGCTAGTAACATATAAAAGCAATCGTCTTGATTGTTGTATGTTAGCCTCTTAATCATAACAGCGCAGAACGGGAGACAGTTCAGAGATGAAGGTTTTAGGTGCTAACAATCTTAGGATAGAGATTGCGCTAACATTGTCTAATGCAAAATTATTAACAACACTGCATAGTTAGCCGTGATGATGGTTTTATAACATTTTGTAATGACACTTCTTTTCGACCTATATTTACCTAAAGTACAAATGCACAAAAAACAGTTATGTAACTACCAAACCAATTTTTTGACACTTTACTGTATGAGAGTAATAGCGTGTGACATGCGAACTCATTTCGGCACAAATGCTGCTCAGAAAAAAAGGAGAGAAAGCGTACTATGTTAGCGTGGGAGAGTAGTCAACAGGTAGAAGAAACATTAGACTTCCGGCGGTCAGAGAAGTGTTCGGAGGAAGTTGTTCCGACGATGCCGTCATCTTTCAAACCGCAGGAAAGGTGTCAGCCGCGACACGCAATCCACGGCAACACGCGACCGCGGAGATGGTTGAATGGGGCGCACGGCAAGGCACTCCGGAATCAAGACGCCACAGTAACTACTGGGCTGATAGGTAGCCTGCTGGAGGTTTCATTCTGTTCGAGGACAGCTGATGGGGGAACTAATCAAACCTCGACAAGTTCAGGAAGTCGTGTGTTCAGTATCCTTGCATAAACGATGATTTCCCTGAAAACTGAACGTAATCTCATACCCCACATTCACTCAAATTGCTGTCCAATGAGTAACGAGAGGAAGATCTTTTGCCGTAAGCAGCTGGGAAATGTTGAAGCCAGAAAGGAAATATGGAACACTGCCTTTGCGAATATTCCCTCCATTGTGTAAGCTATTTTGTTGGTTGTACAGCTTACCTTTTTTTGTTTTTTTTTTTTTTTTTTAGTTCCTATTCAACACAAATAAGATTGCAGTCTACACTATTTGATTTCACAGATTTCCTATATTTAAATTAAACAGTTCAATTTCATGGATAGCAGTTTCTTCGACTCCAACTCAAAACCTTTTTCATTTATTTTAAATTAATTTATATTAATTCTCGAGCCTGGCCACAGGAACCAAATAACATCCTAATTAAATAGCGCTTGCTGCCTGCGATATTCTTCGCCACTAACTCCTTTGTCCAGAGATATTCCTCGCCAGCAAATACTTGTTCCAGAAATAGTGTTTTTATTTAACACTGGTCAATTATACGCGAACGAAAATATTAAGAGTGATATTTAGATAATCTTCATTATTTCACAATGGGCATAAGGGACGCTAATGGGAACTGCCCATCCTTACCAAATGATTTTGGAAAACCACTGTAAATCACAATCTTGATAAACAGTTTGGAATTTTTTTTATGCCCCCAAGAGTCAGTAGGTTTAAGAACACGTAGACATATATAGGCAGTGTCGCTGAACGTGCTAATACAAGATGCAGTTAGTCGAATATTTTCAATGAAGTTCTTTCAATTTATGATGCTAAAACCTGAAGGAGGGATACTAAGCCTGGTGCTAGAGATAGGACGGTCAGTTCCTTTTCTTCGAATCTAACCTAAACCAGTAATCCCGCCGGGTAAAGGAGACCTACAGTTTAACGCGGAATCCGAATCACGGACGCGTTTTGACGTACTTCACATTACATATCAACCTGTGCCATAAGGAAAGGTCGGGTTAAGGGCCTTTGAAAATCCCAGCTGAGGTTGGTACTCGAGCAGGTGACCATCTGATCTTCAGTCAGACGCCTGACCACTCAGCCACCAAACCGCTCACATTACAAACGAGACAGAGAGAGAGAGATGCCAAAATAAAGTTGGAAATTTTGATGTCTGAGGTTTCGTCAGCAAAAACGAGATATATTTAGGCATAGCGCACCGTTTTTCGATGACCAAAAGTCCAGAATTTTAATTCTGTTTATCGCCTTGTTGCCATCGTATTCGATGACGATGCTTTCTCCCAATGACATCAACAGAATTTAAAGTGTGTGATGTAAAACAAAGGAAACAGGTGAAGTGTTATGCATAAGTCTCCTACTCAAGTCCCACATTCCCATCTATACATTCTTTGTGAAAATCAGAAAAGAACAAGGACATGATATTTTTTTGATAAAGTACACGAGCGACAGATTTCTGCACACTTGAGAAAGAAATTTAATATAACTCCGGATCATCATTGACAGAATAAATGGTAGCATAGTAATCAAAAGTTCTTGCGATTTCCTCTCTTCCCCGAACATAAATAGATTCTCTAAGCTGAACGGGAGAAATACTTCTGCTACAATCACTATTATTTCTAATATGTCTTATTAAAAAAAAAGGACAACGTCTTGGCTAATTACGAATAATAAGAAAAATAATGTCACACTTTAACTGAAAATTTCTGATAATATCCTTGCTATGGCGAATCTAGTAAATTTCACCGAAAATTATTTTAGGTACGGGAAAACCAAATCCCATAAATGTTTCATTGATCTATAATGAAATTCCCAGAATAAATCTGTCGTTGAAAACGCAACTACGAAAATATTTTAGAATGAAAATACGATAAAGAACATGAAATCACAAAAAAAAACAATTAACCGCAGTATCTGGTACAATTTTTTCAATATGCAGCCTGACACACAAACATAACGAAACAAATAGAAGCTACGTGGAATATATTGAACCTAGTCAATGTTACTAGTCTGACGACTGATTCTGGTAGAAGTATGACGTAAGTTGCCGCTTTTGACATCCCAAAGCAAATACAATACGTTTTATCAGAAAAATGCCAGCCCATTAAATGTTTTAATGGTCTGCACCTGGTATGTTTAAAAAATATTCCACCACCATCTGCTGTACAGCGCTTCATCGAACTTAAGTATGATTCATTTGAAACATACAGATGCTATTTTGAAGTTTATAATTCGAATTCAGTAGTTGCACGTATTATTAATTTTTATGTATTGCCTTTTGACTTTGGTTAATGGGAACTACTTTTTTATGAAATGGATATCTCGAAATTATAAAATTCTTAATATACGTTTTTGGGATTAGACCAGTTGCTACGGAAGAAGTGGCTGTTCCTATAGTTCTACTTTGATGTCTGACGAACAAGGTATAACATGGTGACTCATACAGACAGAAGATTGTCATCTAGCGTCAAATAGGATTAAGAAGAAGAATTTAATATGCTTCGCCGATTTTCAGCCAGGATGACCACTTGTGGAGATTAAATTAGTGTTCTTTTCCGAGAGTAT
This sequence comes from Vandiemenella viatica, assembly GCA_031002005.1. NCBI lineage: Eukaryota > Metazoa > Arthropoda > Insecta > Orthoptera > Morabidae > Vandiemenella > Vandiemenella viatica. The sequence goes on from JARYHS010011408.1 coordinate 98,914,998, forward strand.
GACCTCCCCTGCAATAATAAAAACAGTGACTCCGCAAGCAACACTAACAAACAACTCTCAAAGGGTGGTTCATAGAGAGGGTACGGGATGACGCATGGTGTTTTACGTAGTATTAAATGAATCAAACACTTAAACATGCTGGGGAAAACGAACTGTGAAACGAAGGAAATCGGAATTGATTTTGAATTAATACAAACTGCTATACAACATTAAGACTTAGATATTTGTTAAGTTATCCATCTTGTTCTACTGTCTCAGGGATTATTCCGTTATTGATAATTTTACACAGTTCTCCGTCACTGCCGAATTCCCCTCTCGTAAATTATATGTGTGACAGAAAATCAGGTATTAGCCAAATGGACCATCTAGTTCTTCTTTAATTTAGTACAACCTAATAAGTGGACATTGTAATTTTTCTGAATAGTGATAGGCATTGTTTGATTGAAACCAATAAATGTTCGGCAAGATATTAAGAACTTAAATAATGGTAAATTTCAAAGTAGCTTTTTGCTTAAATAAATTTCTAGGATATAAAGATATATAGAATGTAAGTACAGTGACTAAAATTTACCAGTTCCCCTATCACTGCACGAAATTTCTAGGCAGAACTGTTCGTTAGCTATTCAGTTAATTCCTTGAAACAGATCTGCCGCTCAAAGGCTAACTCTAACTCAAAATTTTCTGTGATTCTTCCTCTGTACTAGGGAACATGCAAAAGTAAATTATTCGACTTCAATAACGAGCTGTTCAGTGTTCTAATCAATTATTTCGTTTTATTACTTCAAACATACTCCTACAATGAAAATCAAAAGGATAAACCGCACGATGCGTGGGAACGTCCTTTACACACTGGAACCGTTGTCATAACATATGCCCTGTCACCTGAAACGCGTTATAATTAAATGCTAACTATGCCGTATTACCTATGTTCAAGTAACTAGTCATGAAACCTGATAACTGAGTAGTGACTGCACAAGCAATTCCAGCTTTGATTTAATACTTCTCCAAACTATTCATAATCAAATTTTCGATTTATTTTTGATGCAATCAATAAGATACCCCGCTAATGTATGGTGAAATAACATAATCGTAAGTTTATATATTCTTGTGTTTTTTGTAGGTTTCCAATACATTTTTAACAAGTATATCACATTTAAAAGTTCAAATATTAGTGTGTATGTACTTTCAGTAGAAATACATATACGAACAAATTTTTTTGCGTGTAACACTTCAAACAATATGATATTTCTTTGCACTAATGTTTGTGGTGTTATTTTGCTCACGAAATACACATTTGGGTGACGTTAAATGGGGATGTAAATAGTCTTTAAACCTCAAACAGAATGGCCTGTAACATTGTTCTACCTGTCAGTATGAGGCGTCTAGGCGTGTGGTCAGATGGAGACGTCAATTAATTAATAGACAGCCTCTAACCAGCATATTACAGTTACAACCAGAAGTAAGCAATTGAAATTTGGTGTTTCATATGGTACTTCAATGAAGTGCACCAGAGTATGAGGACTTCACAGTGGGTTTGGCAGTGTGCGAATGTAAAGAAACATTCCGCTGGTATTCTATGGGAATAACTCACAAATTAATGTTTTTCTCCTATATGTAACAAAATAATTCAAATTGCGAACTTCAGTTGTTGAGTGATGATTCTTAAAAATATCGCGAGTCTAATAAAAGTGCTAAAGAAATTACTTTCATTACAATTCTAGCGAGTCCATATGCAAATTCTGTACTTAGGCGAAATGGCACAGCGAAGTGTTTTTGCGGAGATTGTTACATGTTTAGAAGTTTTTTGTAGAATATTATTTGAAATACTGAATCTAGCTGTGGCACAGACATTACGTCACCAGTGCCATATCGAAGCTTCAGGGGAAAAAAACTCCAGCACCGAAACTTCTGTTTATAAACAAGAAATCCAATATGCAAAGCCGTGTTAACAATTCATCAAAAGCGAAGAACTTAATCTTTAAAGTGGTACCTCATTTACCGATTTTGTTTACGTATGAAGATATAAAAGTGGTTTGTCATGAAAAACCACCTTCTGGATGTAATAAGATTTTCCTTGACGATACCTCCCAGCCACACACGTTGCAGTTTGCCGACCTATGAGGGGCAGGTGTGCGGCCCGCATCTTTGTCCGTAATTAGGAGATAAGCTATGCAGAGGAGAGCCGAGGGTATCACAATGCCACTCTGCTCTGTGGGAAACGCGCCGTCTTCGAGGTCTGAAGAGCCTCTCACGGGACACCACGCTGTGTCAGTGCACAAGGGGAACAAAAGACGATACGGCCAGGAGTAAGGCTATCACTTCAAGCTCTAGCTGGGAACTCCAACCGCTCATCTACACAACAACCAACGCTGTCTACACTATTGCAACGGCTGTCTCCCCACTCACTAACTTCAACTCAGCTTCTAAAGACAAATACAAAACTAGCACTGACACCTGTGAAGCTTTCACTTGAAGGGAAAAAAATCTGCTTCATTTCACTGTGTAACGCAGAATAAATAACGTTTATTAAACATTTTTACAAAAAATAATGAAATATTATACTCCAAGAAAATTTTCGTGAGCCTTCTATTCCTAAAGACTTAAGTTTCTGAAAGCATACGGGTTACGATAAACTCTAGTTGAAGTCGATATTTCTCACAGCGAGGATATTTTTTCTATGCTATGGCGCGCTGAGTGAGTACGTAAAAATTTACAGTCACTGTAGGAAATTGTAGCCGAGTTTCACGCACACCAGCCTTATCATTCAGGAAGCTGTTTAAATATTCACAAGATACTGACTTTCGCAGCAATTAAGATCCGCGGAGTCATGTGCACAGGTCAGTGCCGAGTGGAGATTACATCGCCCAGTGCGCGTGACTTTGGAAGTCACAGCTCGCAAGCCTCAACGAACTAGTCCATGACGTCACCTCCTTTTCTGCTTGCATGGAAACCAGTTTTTTCTTAAGCCTATTTTAATGTCCTTAACGAAGCAGGAAATCGTATCTCCATATCTCTTTCTGTATAATGACAACAGAACTATGTAGTTTTCGTCTTTCACATTTAGTGTCTATGGTAGATTTCCACGTGAAAGTGATACTACCAATCTGCAATCGTCATTGCCGGCAGTAAAAGCAGTTTAAAAAAAGAGAGAGTATTTCAGCCGCTACTAGATGCCATTCAGTTTGGGAATTTTTCAAAACTGTGGAACTAAAAATCATCCATCAAATAATGTTTGCTCCCATTCCCATATTAAATAAAACAGATCACATTGCTAGGCTGAATATTTTCACGGGGTGGGGAGGGGGGGGGGAATAATTCCAACCAACTATAAAGTATTTGACTGTCTATAAAATGACAAGAAACTTTGTACTATCCGCAGAAGTAGCGGATTACTAATTGCTAAGATTGCATGTCTTCTTTAGTAATGTGATTTCCACACATTGATTCTGCTATTAACATGTCATTCGGCGTTCTAGGATACATTTGAAACCTTAAACATGAGCTGGAAATTATAACAGCCCTCATACCCAGCCCTTTAATGAAATTTTATTTTAAGAATTACGAATAGCAAGATGGCAGTTGATTGATTGTGGTTTTGTATATTTTTCGTGGAATTATTTGTTAATTTGTGTATATGCTTCATGTAAATCAACATTGTTTTATTGAGAGAAACTGTGCAAAGAATATGTAATACTATCAAGTACAGTATTAAGCATGGAACATCAATTAAAAGTTTGTAATTGTAAGTGTTGATGTGAGCCATGATGTTTGAAAGGCAATTCTCAACTGTTAGGAATGGTTTATGTTGATAATTTTGTGTTAAATACCTGAAAATAACTTTAATTTTCATTGCCGGGTGTTTAATAAAGATTGTGAATTATTTTGTACTAATTCTGATTGTTTTAATGTCGTCCGCATTGTAGGCGGTCGAGAAACATCGGTCGGCTTCCTTTGTGTTATTCTGAATGTTTGGATAGTGTCTATTCAAGCGAGCAGTTAGTTGGAGCTGCGGATTATTTGCAGTTTCGAATGTTCAATCGCTTTAGTATCTTTAGACGAGTCTATTGTGCCTTATCCGCGTGTGATGCATTATGGAGCTCACGGGGAAATAAATATGAAGTGAACAAATGATTCGTAGGTGTTGTCATTTCGTGGACCCCAGTAATTCATTCAGAGCAGCCGTTATTTAACCTTTGGAGGAAGGTAAAACCCTCTGGCGACCAAAGACAGTGAACTGAAGATTGGAGGACGAAGTAACTAAATGAAATCACCATTAATTTACGACAGGACGAATAAGTGAATTACCACAGAGCTTATCATAACTCATGATTCCTTTGAGATGCAAGAACCTGTCGATTACTAAAAACTCTGATAAAAAATGCTCACAGTATTCGGCTTGCGAACCGACGACGGATATAATTCGAAGAAAAATGTATGGAACTTATTTTGCTGATGACTTTTTTCTGCTCATGACAGGAAACTAAAGAGCAGAAACTTAAATCAACTGGAATATCGTACCCAACTTACTCAGGTAATGGTGCAGTAATGTTGTGTTTCGCACCACATAATACCATGTTTACGTTGATCAAGGGAAAAGTTATCTCGAAATCCTACAATAAACATTTGTTTATGTAGTTACTTCGACAACCGAATGGACAAACGTTTAAATTTTGACACTCATGTGGAGAAGGCAATAAGACGATCAATGACCGTCACAATAAAATCATTAAAATCACAAACCGGAGATTTACTCTGGCAGTCAAAATAACTACACTATACAACGATGCAGTTCTAGCTTTTCTCGCGGGCTTTGAATCAATCATGTGGGCTAAACATTCACGAAAAACAAAACAATAACAGAGAATCGAGGAGGAACATTTCTGACGTTGGCCTCAGTGCGTAGGACTATGTTATCAAATGTATTGACTATGACACTTAGTGTTTGGCCTTGAGTCCAAAATGAAAATGGAGGTTTGCATATTGAAGAAAGTAAAAACAGTAAAAGGCTGTAGAGACTAGAAGAGCAAATAACTTAGTAGAAGGAAGACAACTACTATATTCTGGCCGCATAGAAACATGAACGAGGTAGCGATGAAATCGGCAGACGAAAATACAGTTAGTGTCTTTTAGAGGGTAAGTACGGACCGCACAATAACTGCCTAGGATAGAGGAATATTGTGGGATTGTGGGAAACGTCAGGTGCCAAATGTGACGAACAGAGCACTCTGGCGTACGTATTATGAGAACGTGAAACTAGTCAGTGTTCATAGTGAGTCGACATTGTCTGCTACAAAGGAAGAAGTAATTCAGAGAGCTTGAAAGTGGTAGAATGCAGTCACAGAACAATAGGTAAGAATATAACATTTGAGAGATATGTCGAAAATAAATACTATCGTTTGAATTATTTTACAGATGAGAAATTTAATATACGTTAAAGTCGAAAGTCTGGTTTTCAGCAAGTATGGATGATAATGTTACAACAAGTGACGATACCCATTGCGTCTCCAGTCGTAGTCAGCTCACGATGGCTATGGCGACTCACTACACTGCCTGTTTCAAAGTCTGAACGGACGCTACTAGAATATTTAATCACGAACACAACATCGGGGGCATTAATTTTTCGCGAATCTTTTGGATTAAGTATACGCATATTACGCCCAAAGACCGGACACGTTCATTGATCGAAAAAACTACCACAACGCGTTCCGGTTTCTTGAAAACGGCCACAACACGTTGTCGCTTATTAGTATCTAACTCTTTGTGTTAGCGATGAATCGGTCCAGGGTCCATTTAATATATACGATTCTTCTTTCCCGTCGCGTTACAAGGCTCTAAAAAAAGAAAAAAATGTGAGTCGTCATGTGTGATGCATGCGATCTGTACCAGACGCGAAATTTTTGAGTTAGTCACACCGGGTAAGTGCTGTTTTATTGTAAGCGTCATAACGCGAATAACGAAACCACAACGCGGTGTAGTAGGTTTCTGTCTTTGAGCGTGACATGCATATAAAATAAATCCAAATAAATAACCGGACTGAATTCTAGGTGCTGTACTATGATATATAAAATAATAATATACTTAAATTAAATCCTAATAAATAACCGGGCTGAATTCTAGGTGCTGTACTATGATGTAATATATAAAATAATAATACACACAAAGATCCTCAATAAGCGAAGTCACTCGTAATCTTTGTTGACGAGGTTCGTCATTTGTCTGGTGGACATGCCGCGGATGCGGCAGATAACATCTTGCACGGGAATTAAGGCGCTGGGCAGAGGAGTGCGCGCTCTGTATGGTATGGGGGATGTGCTGCTAAGTGCATTGTGTCCGGCCACCCTTTTCAGGTCCCTGCAGCTGTTCTGTGCGCTTTATAATGGTCGTTACAATGGGTGCTTGTTATCCGTTACAAAAAAATAACAATGAGGCAAATGAACTGTCTTGTGTTAAGAGGGGCCTTGATAACAATTTTTAGTCAGCCAAGTCTCGCATTTTAATTGAGACACTACTCTTCAAGATAAACGCTATCTTAAAGCAATCATAACAAAAAAAAATCAAAACACCAGAACCAGTTCGGAAAGAACCGAAGTTAGCATGAAGTTAGCAGGTATTAAAAATTTGTCTTGCAATGTGCGTATTATAAGCGGAAGTTGTTGATCTTGGTTCTACACTCTTCTAATTTACACAGTATCGTGACAAACATGTTTATCTGTAGAAAACGATCAACGTCAAATCTTTACGAATTGCATAACTGAGCGCCAGAACTTTTCAAACTAGCCTCGCGCATTCTTAGAGATGTCGGACCTTCAGCCAACGCAGGATCACAATAGAAAAAAAAAGTGAAGATTATGTTGAAAACAATGTGCAGCCAGAGAATTATCGGAGGTGAAGTCATTCATCTATCGTACCCTTTCTGAAGATCCAGTTAAGTAAATGAAAATATTTTTAACTCACTTCGAGCAAGCAGATATGAAGTATACAAGGCCATATGAGAAACCATTTCTGCATTTTTTTATACTCAGCAACTACGAAAACCTTCTGAAAAACGGAGTATTACGCCCAAAAGAAGCTGTTTCACACCAGAATCTGAATCGTAGTCGTTTACCTTTAACTCTCTAAGACGATCCTGAGCGTGGGGGGTGAACGGTTAACGTTCTGGCTTCGCATTCGGGAGGACGCGGGTTCGAATCCCCGTCCGGACATCCAGATTTGGAGTTTCTATGGTTTACTCAAATCACTCCAGGCGAATGCCGGGATGCTTCCTTCAAAAGGCCATGGTCGAAATCCTTCCCATACCTTGTCCCCAGTTCCATCCCGCCTATAATTACCTTAGCCGTCGACGAGGCGTGTAGCAATGAGTAATAATAATAATAATAATAATAATAATAAAACGAGAATGGGTGGACAAACACTCTCCAGCTTTCTTTTAAAAACAATGTGTCACTTCTCCAAAAATTTCAGAAAAGTGCATACGCAATAAAAATGTATTCTATAATGCTTAATCGATTACTTAGTGTAATATGTGCTTAAGAAGTTTTCGTAGGTAAGTTACTCGTCACCTTTTTTTTCAGTTCAAACTTTAATGACATTTTTCTTAATAATATTGTCCGCTGGAACTATAAGTGCTACACTTTTCGATGATTACTTCTTGTTAGTGATGCCGTAATTTACTTTGCATACAGTTCGTTTATGATGATTGACATCCACAAGCATTGTTCCAAGTCTGCAAACATGCAGCCAATTAATTGCTCGAAGGAAAAAGAAATAGAAAATAGAAATAAACACTACATTATTGTTAGCGCTATATTAGAAATTGTTCAAAAATAATATTCCAGCAGAAAATAATATCAAAAAATTCCAAGTAATTTTTAAATAGAATCAAAATTGAAATAAAAATTGAGTTTAGATGAACCTATTCCGCACCTTTGTATAAAATTATTTATATCTAGATCAACAGCCTTAAAATCTGTAGTTTCTCTGCTGATAATGCTCAGACAGAAATGTCTCCGTAATCAAAATCTAATTTTACCCTAAAAGTAAGGGAAGTCTCAATATGGAACTAAAGAGAAGTTACTTTTAATGGTTAAAAGTTGATTAAAAGCTGGAAGATTTATTTCTGAAGCTTCTGTTGTTAGATACGTTGTCTGTAACCATTCGTAAAATACTTACTTAATCCTATCTATAGACCTTACTTTTATGATGTTCCCCATGGGATTTCGCAAAAGTTTTAGGTTATTTTCATTTTTACTAATAAGGAGGCACTGTTTATTCAAGAGTGCAGTTGCAATAAACGCGTAAAACATTGACAATGAACACAAACGGGCAGACGCCGGCGAGCAGCTGGTTAACACTGCATTCTGTTGCGCTTAAAATTTAGCTAATTTTTTTAAAAAAAATCCAAATAAAAAGTACTAAGTATGTTCATAAAAATTCTAGCTCGTTTAATGAAGTCATACAAATCATGGTTTAAAAATAATCCTTCCCACCAATGTTACAAAACCGTTTCATCTCGTTTTATAAAGTATTACGAATTTCTTTTATTTGTAAGAATCGTTTTGTTATTCCGAGACGGCAAAACATCAAGCAAGCCTTCCTTGTAGACCAGGAATAGCCGTGCCATTTATTGCCGGCGACGGTTGTCATGCGGCAGCGGAAGGCTTTGTCGTGCGGCTGTGGACTAAACGATGTGTTCCCACGCAGCGGCCGCTACACTGTGACGCCTCACACGCAGTAGCTGGTTCCAGTCCTGGTGGGGGAATAAATTTTCACCGTCGACTTTTATTTTGCTTCGGGCTTTACTTGTCGTCGACGTCGAGGTCATTAAAGATGGCGATGATTAAGGACCAGGAACGCGAAGAAATTCAGCCATCGGCATTTGGAGGAACCATCCCGACATTGGCCTGGAATGATTTCGGGAAACGATGGAAACCAGAAATCTGAATGCCCGGAACAGGATTCGAACCCGCGACCATCCGAATGCAAGGCCCGAGCATTACCACACACCCATCCGGCTCGATTTTATCATCGGCGGTGTAGGACTGGTGGTGGTCAAATCCGAATCACTAGATTGTGAACCAAAGTCGTTTGTTAAAACATAAACTTCTCCGTAGTGTGTATGGAGCGTGGGCATAGGATGCTGTTGATGGTTATTCGTACGTTGGACGGGTCCGTAAGGTTTTGCGGTTCTCCGTTGTATTTTGGAATAGTAGGCCCGAATGAGTCGGCACCAAGTTTCACCCTCTCCCTTCCCTCATATTTTACTCATCTACAACGCAAATAACTTACTACACTGAACACAAACACATCACAGTTATTCACATGAACACTAGCACTTGCTTCACGAGGACACTGCCCTGGAGGAGTACCCTACTTGTCGACGCCGACGCTTGTGTCTCAGTGTATGACGATAATCATTCAGTCACCTAGCCAGTGGACAGTTACAACTTATGTAAGTGACTTCAACATCTTCAGTAACTTTCCCGCACCCCGCCACAGCCTTTTAGGGTTCTGTCCCGTCGGGAAAGAAGCCCTGCTACTACCCTTACGCTATCAATCACAGGTCTTCAGCTCAAAAAAAAAAAAAAATATCTTTCACACTTCGTATTAGGAAATCATAATTTTAACATTAATTCAACTTAAGTTTTTTTATATATAAAATTATATTCTACCAGGGTCCTGTATTTCTAAAGACGGCCGAATTTTTTCCTGACCTAGCATGTGTGGTATCGACTTTTAGTAGGAGACTCGGATATAGTTTAGTAGGAGACTAGGATATAGTTTAGTAAGAGACTAGGATATAATTTAGCACGAGGCTAGGATATAGTTTAGTAAGAGACTAGGATATAGTTTAGTAGGAGACTAGGATATAATTTAGCATGAGACTAGGATATAGTTTAGTACGAGACTAGGATATAGTTTAGTAAGATGCTAGGATATAATTTAGCACGAGACTAGGATATAGTTTAGTAAGAGACTAGGATATAATTTAGCATGAGACTAGGATATAGTTTAGTAGGAGACTAGGATATAGTTTAGTAAGAGGCTAGGATATAATTTAGCACGAGACTAGGATATAGTTTAGTAAGATACTAGGAGTGACCTTCTGCCGCAAAACACATAAAAGGTCGATCATATTTTGTTTTAACACTATTCAGATTGCAGGTTCTTCAATAATATTAAAGAATAATACTAACTGTGAGAAGTTCACTCCTGGTTTTACTGGTACGTTCCACACCGCCAGCCACACTTTGGTTCCGTGGTTCAGAATTTGTTTTTCCGGAGTGCCGCTTCAAGCTAGAGCTCAACCTCGCGTACTCTTCACATATATAAATAAATGCGTTCATCCCAGTCGTATGCTTCGCACAACCTCAGCATTACAGTAATATAATTCACACACATAAAGTTTGTCTTAAAACATATTTTGCCGATAGTAATGTCTACGTAGTTGTTTTTTTTTTCAGTTATCTTAGTGGTTACTTTACCAAGAGTTTATCACGCGTACTCCTTGGTGCAACCTCAGGTACCCCTGGGGTACGCGTACCACTAATTGGGAACCACCGGTTTAGTTAATCAATTTGATCGGCCAGGATAAAGGCATCAGAGTTTCTTTTCCGAAGTTTGCCAGTTCTCTCCACACATCGGTTTGGTTGATACCGAACCAAGCAACACAGAGATCTTAAGTACAGTAGTGGCTGCCTTTCTGAATCTGATAATCGAACTGACGACAACCGTAAGGAAGCCCACACGGGAATTTCTCTGGAAAGCTCGAGGTTTCCCAAAGAATTAATCTTATTCAAAATAGTTCTTTAAACCCTAAAAGTACTTTATCGTGACTGAAAATAATTTCTAAACATGTTAAACTGATTGACTACATTCCTGCAAACTGGTTTTGACTGCCTTGCAACGAATAAAGTCCTACATGAAGAAATCACCTCAGAGCTGTGTGGTGGGTGAGTGGTAATCTCGCATTGTGGAGGACGCGTGTTGTTCCCCGTCTGACTGTGCAGATTTCCATGTTTCCCCAAACCACTCCAAGCGGGATGGTTAATTCGGAAGGTCATAGCCAAGTTTCTTCCCGTTTCTTGTACTCAGTAATTTCCCATCTCTGATGACCTAGATGTCGACGATGCGTTAAGCACTAAGAAGAAGAAAAAAACCTATTATTAATTTCAAATAATTTATGTTACTAAGTCCTCCTTAAGAACACCATTTCCTGAAAACTTGAATTTGTCTCAAACATCGACCATATCTTGTATTCAAACAACAAATACTAAAACTATTTACATTTAATATAGTCTTGGAAGTGAGAAAAATAAGCAAAGGTTTTCATTTCCTGTTTATTTTGAAGCATAATTAATAACTCTATTTGATTGAAAGTTTCCTTAATTTAGATAGCACTGGATTGATTGTCATATGTTACTACTCCAGTAGGTAATTAAATGGTACATTTGATGAGAAGTGAAGAATGAACACTTACTATAGCAGAGTAGTGCTGCATTGGCGACTCATGATATAAACCACGGAACTAGTCCATCTATATTCCATTTATTATTATTTATCCTTCACAAAATAATTTAGAATTTGTTATCATATATGCATCCACTGAGTCTTTAGCCTGCTTTCTTTATTAGACAACAAATTTTTATTGGATAATTACTAAGGCCGCGATATTTACCGTAACTGTTCTCATAATACGTTGTGAAGTGGATACCACTAACTCAGAGTTGGATTCTAATTTCATAGCTGTCAACAAGGCTGATTTTTTCTCCAAGATATTATCACGTGAGCTACCATATCTGTTTAGAAACCTTCATTGCGCTGGCCTCGGTAGCGTAGGGCTAAAGTGCCGGACCCACGTGCCGAAGGTCGCCGGTTTGAGTCCAGCCGAGGGCATGGGTGTTTAAGTGTTGTGTCTCTGTGTGAATGTCCTTTCCGTCCTGTGGTGTCCATAGTTAGATGCTTAAATATATATACTGGATGACTGATTCACTGGAAGCAAGTATAATCACATTGAGCTGATTGTATGGCCTCAGTTGTCGAATGCCATTAAAAAAGAAGACGAAGAAAAAAGAAACCTTCATTGCGCGAGGATCTAATCCATTTGTTTTCTCGTTCTAATCGTTTGTTGACAGCAGTGTCTGAGTTTGGGGGTAAATGCCGTTTCTCTTCGTCGTCAGTGCACAGTGCTGGAAGGCACGTATCGGGTAGTTCCGTGCCTCGTCCCCGAGAACTGCTGTCCATAACGCGAGATTAGCATGGAGCGGCTGGCGTCCTTTAGGAAGAGCGACGCCAGCGCCAGGCGGTCTTTCATCCGCCGTCCCTTTATGTGCCGCCATTCACTTGGCAGAAGTAATCAATTTATACATGGAGGGGCACGGATAAAAGGAACATAATTTGGTCAAATCCGGTCGGCGGCATTCATTCTTGCCGGGAGCAGGCCGCTGGATTAGCCGAGCGCCCACACAGTAAGTATTGAATATATGGCCTGCATGGCGACCTAAGGTGATTGGACAGCGCAGAGACCACGTTACTCGCACTTCATCTTGTAACTGTGTCCGCAAGTTTAAAAGAATTTTTACGAGTTTTCCGTAGCGATAGCAGTCTGCGAAACATCTACTGCCATGTGCCAACTGTGGGAAAACTTAAATGACGTATCGCTTGTTATGTGGATCATAACTCTCTAATTCTTCTTCATGAAAATATCAGTGCCGGATCTGCGGGGGGGGGGGGGGGGGGGGGGGGGGGGGGGGAGGGGGGAGACAAACAAGGGTGATTGCCCCGGGTGGCAAATACACGGGGGCGGCAAAATCATGTTTGAAGGGGCGGCAATCTCAAGTTTTTACCCCGTCTCCGAAAATCCGTAGATTTTTTTTTTTTTTTTTTTTTTTTTTTTTTTTTTTTTTGAAACTGCTTTACGTCTTTTTTTAACATCGAGGTCTTTAGAGACGGGAAAGGATGTGAGGCAAGGATGGGAGGCAAGGATGGGAGGCAAGGATGGGGGCAAGGAATGGGAAGGAATTCGGCCATGGCCTTTTGAAGGAAGCATCCCGGCATTTGCCTGGAGTGATTTGGGGAAACCATGGAAAACCCAAATCTGGATGCCCGGACGGGGATTCGAACCACCGTCCTCCCGAATGCGAGGCGAGAACGCTAACCGTTACACCGCCCCGCTCGGTGAAAATTCGTAGATCCGCCACTGGAAAATATATATTGAACATATTATTCATGCAAATACTCTTCCATTAATTGTTTAACAATAGTAATTTCTTGATCATGTAGACATACTTTAGGTCTCATGTCATATATTACATTGAAAAAAAAAATTGAAAAATTTCATGTCTATATAAATAAATAACGTTCACTACGCGTCAAAATAGTTAGATTTCTGATAGCATGATTTCATGAAGAATCATCGCTTTTGTATAGTACTACCTCGTGTTTCTTTCAAATTACCCATAAGCCAAACGTGTAATAATCTGCAAAAGAAATAATCATACACATAGCAAAGAGATATTTTAAAAGCGACAGCACCCTGGTTTCATAATATATCTCCACTGGACATATTTACAACCCATATGTATCGGATTCTTCTATAAGATTTCTTTACTGTTCAATGCCACTTAATTAAAACAACACGTATTTAGAGCGATAATGGTTTTTCTCCTACGATTTATTTATCAGCAGTTACATTTGACCAATGATTAGTTTTACTTGGTGCATATCAGTATTTTGTTCACTCTTTTTTTTTTTTTTAATGGTATTCAGGTTCCGTGCGACTTCGACACATTCATATCTCTGTAAATCACCTCGTCATCTACACAAGATATATATATACTCCAATGTCCTTTATAAAGATAAATAGGAACAATGAAATTATGGCAATGATGACTGGCGATGTGATATGGATTCACTTATGTAATACTGTATTGTTAAAAAACGTGGAACATGGCTCACTCAACGGACTGCCTGCCCCGAGAAAGTTGAGGAATTTCTTTGGACGTACAGCTCCCTGTGAGATGAATACCAGGCAGCAAATAGAGAGCTGATTGATATTTTTTTAAAATTATTTGCTCTTCGGAGAGAAGAACCAAACATGAAGAAAACTATTGAAGACTCCTGTCATTGCTTCGTCTGTCAGTAATACTGAAAACTTGTTAAAAAGTGGTGGCCACAAGTTGCGTTGTTCATGTCTGTCATTTGATTCCACAGAAATCTGATATATATATAATATATTATATATAAATAGACTTTCGTTTCTCTATATTTCACTTTTCAGATCAAATCACTGGTGGTTGTGTGTGGTAGTAGAATGGATTTCCTATCGTGCACAATGCTGGTTGCTGCGGGGGTGTGGGAGATATGGTGGTTAAAAGTGGTCGACCTGAGGAATTTCCATATTTCCACCAAAGTCGTATGTGTCCCTATGTATCACTTTTCAGCCAAAACTGTCTAGAGCAGATCACTGGTGTTTGTGTGTGCTAGTAGCATAGAGTCACCGATCGTGCACAACGTTGGTCGAATTTCGGTAGCTGTGGAGGTGTGGGAGATATGGTGGCTGAAAGAGGCCGATCAATAATATTTTCGTATTTCAACCAAAGACATGTGAGTCCATATATTTCACTTTGTTGCCACAACTATACAGCGCAGACCACTGGTGTTTGTGTGTGAATTTAGCCTCGAGTCTCCCATCGAGCACTATGGTGGTTACAAGTCGATAGCTGACAATAAAAATTCTTTACAAGCACGAAGTCGAGGGGACTAGCTTGTATCTCAGAAAATGGAAAACATGGGTGTGTATTCTTCCGCATTGAAGCTCGATATATTTATATTTCTAGTTCTGTGGTTTTCAATAAATTATACGTAGTGGATATTGGATTGAAATTTTTATATCTATAAGATTTTAAAGGAACAATGATAATGTCTTTTTTTGCTTATTGCTTTATTCCTTGTTGGCGTCGAGAGGACTGGGAAGGAATTAAGCAATATCTTTTTGAAGAAACCACTCTGGCATTCGCCTGGAGTGATTTCAGGATATCATGGATAGCGGAAATCTGAATGGCCCGACAGAGACTCGAATCCACGTCCTGCCAAATGCGAAGCCAAAGAGTTCTCAACCACCACCCTCGGTGATAAAGTCTATCAACCTGGTACTGCTGGGGTCTAAATGTAAATAATTAAAAATTTAAAAAATTATTGGAGTAATATATTATGTAATCTAGAGTGAATGATTGAGCTGCGGATAAAAACCATGAAAATTGTGAAGGCAGATGTTTTTAGCATGTTTTTCCAGACCATTAGAAATAGAAATATTAATTTTTGTATATTATTAATACAGTCCTCGAATAAAATGCAATGCCATCACCACATTTTTCAATTAATGGATTGCATTTATTAAATAATTATATTAATAATATCCTATTTAAATTAGGTCAAATTAATTTTATCAGTTTTGGAGCAAGGTTTCGTTTCTGGTTTAGGACTCGCAGTTGTACTTTCTTGTCCTCGGGACTGCCGTCAAACAAATAATTTGAAAAGAAATAATCGAAACGTAACTTAATTTGCTTTTTTTACATCTTTCTTATTATTATTGTTGAAAATGCAGCAATGTAAACGTCCATCTTTTATATTTGCAATGTAAATGCAGTCTATTTAACACGATAATTAATGGTCAGACATGACCTTCTAGTATAGGCCATATGCGAGTTTTGTTTTCGTAATTTCAAAAGAAATTTTTCGATTAATCAGGGTTATCCCTGTTCATGATGTGGCTTTACCAATTCACACACATTCTAACTATCTTTTTTCACATTATTAATGTTAGCGCTATAATTCAATTTTACCATCGTCCTAGCTACAGTTCCTTGGGAGACAACTGGGTGGTAATGGCATGCGAATCTCCTCTCTGGTACAGAGACTTAGGAACAAACTACAGAGCAGTACCTTGCTGTAATTTGACCACTGCCCCACCAACATGATGCGCACGGCTTAGATAATTTCTAAACCAACTTCCGATTCCATTTTATGAACAGATTATTTTTGTTTCGTTAAAGAATGTATCTTGTCTCTTCCATTATTCAAGGACGCCAAATGCAATTCGCAATTCGTTTTTTATTTGCTTGTAATCTGCTAACAAATTCAACGATAGCGAGCCTCCTGGGGTAGCAGTATGATTCCTCGACGAGCTAAGTACGAGTCACTGTACCGTCATCTAAATTTACGTTTCCCGCGAGCTGCGGATAGAGGTGCTAGTGGCAAAACAGATGGTTGGTTACAGTCATCCTCTACAAATAAATGTAAGATTCTTAGAATGTTCTGTAAAGTGCAAGATGTAATAATGGGCATCACCATCGGTGAACAAGGTCAAGATCTTCTCAAAACTCCATCGTTTTAGGGTCCCGCCCAGATACGTCCTTGGCCGACTTTCTTCAACTTCTTGTGAATGATCTTTGTTCTCTTTCAGTAGCCGTGAAATCTCAGGGAGGCTAAGAAGGTCGCAGCTGGAGTCATTGGCCGTGCAGGCGCGTGCTGGCACTCAGCGCAGACAGACATACATTAAACATGAGGGAGCGAGCGAGCGGGCAGCTGCGGGCACGCGCACAACAATTAAACGGGTTCCCCAGTACCTGCAGCTGCCATAGCGCACACCTGGCATCTGCACCGACCCTCGCGATAAATCTACCTGAGAATTATAAATAAAGCCCCGGCTGGGGGGAGATAATGACCGCGACAGCTGCCTGCAGATTCCCCGCGCCGTGCGTGCGATATGGGCACGCGACCACCGAGACCAAAAAACACGCGTGTGTCGGGAGAGCATCGAACCCTGCGGCTTAGCAACATCCAGTATCACTACTCACATCCAACATAAATGCCATAGTAACTCTGTCTCTCTGTCTGCTTGTTTCGTTTTCAAGACTAAACGGTAAAAATCTTGATGAAATTTGACAATGAAATACTATATGTCATTAAAAAGGACACACATTGCTTTTTTTTTAGGAATATGTAAGATATTTTTGTCATGAAGTTCTGAAAACTAATTGACCGACAGACGGATAGCACATGTAAGTCTGTAATGTTATTGGCCCCTATCGGTCTCTCCGATTTGTATTTCTCGTAGTCAGTTTATTTATGTTTGGTTCATAAATTTCATTTACACACACAACTTACTAAATAATATAGATATATTTTTACGCTGCGTCAGACTATTGTTTTGTGCTTATCTAAATTTTTTCCAAGTTTGTTCATTTCATGAGGTAGGTACGGAGGTAGTATGGTGATTGCATCCCCATAATATTATGCCGACTCCGTGATTTTTCTGGAACACCTTTTCCGTAACTTAAAGCTTTCTATTTCCATTTACAGCAATAAAATTCAAAGTCGACGTGAAAGAAGTCGTGGGTAATAACTAGTTTTTCACAGTTCCGGAAAATTACTAATGTGACAAATAAAAATGTTACGTTACAGAAAAGTATCATTTTGCACGTAGCATTAGTTAAGTAATATTAGCTTAGTTAGAAACGAAATTAGCGTAACAATTCTTTAACAGGACCGTGTCATGCAACAGAAAAAGAAGTTTCACTAAGCTTATAATGAAACCGGGATGTTGTTCAATTAATCTCACGCTCGGATGGCCGTAAGTTCAATTTGCCGATGATGCACTAAACACTTTGTTTTAATTAAAACAGGTAAACATTATGTAAGTACCAAGCCACCAAGTGTGATGAAAAAATATGCGTTCAATAGTCGAGTTAGTTCAATGGTGCTACAAACTTTAAAAATGAGACATAAAATACTCACATAAACATTTATTTATTATTTATTTATTTATTCTATACGCCTCGACAACGCTAAGGTCTTTGGCGGTGGTAAAGGACTGTGGGAATCGAACGGGAAGGAATTCTGACATAGCTCGTGGAAGAACTATCCCGGGATTCGTCTGGAGTGATTTGGGGAAACAAATGGAACCCCAAATCTCGATGGCCGTTAGGATATTCGAACCCGCGTCCACCCGAATGCCAGGTCAGAACACTAAACTATATTCTTGTATAGTGGTAAATTATAAGTGAAACAGATATGAAGAGATTTAATGTTGTGTAGTTATTCTAACCGGGGCTAGTTCCACCTGTGGTTTGTTGTGGCGGGCCTCACTGTGAGACCTGTGCTGTGGTCTCCATTCTTAAGGCGCGGCAGGTAGCGGGGGAGAGCTCCTCTTACAGGAAGGAAGCGCAGGTGTCGGCTTGGGAGAGCCATAATGGAATCTGCGACCCAGCCACAGCCACAACGGCTCCGTTCAAACGATGCGACAAAATGTATACAAAGCAGTCAGTGTATAACAAAATTAATACTAGCAACTGGCGCAAGGGTCTTTATAATATTCATAATCAAATTAGAAACTTGTAAATATTTTTAAAAAAGTTAATATAAAAATAGTGGCTCACAAGAAAACAGAAAATAAATTTCCTAAAAAATGAAATCCGCAACAGAGATTCCACAACTGAAGCAAAGAATACCTTGATACTGTGGATTATCTCATCTCTTGGAAGTTTTTTTTTTTTAACTGCTTTACGTCTCTCAACAGCGAGGTCTTTAGAGACGAGAAAGCATGGGGGCAAGGAATGGGAAGGAATTCAGCCATGGCCTTTTTAAGGAAGCATCCCGGCATTTGCCTGGAGTGATTTGGGAAACCATGGAAAACCCAAATCTGGATGCCCGGACGTGGATTCGAACCGCCGTCCTCCCGAATGCGAGGCCAGAACGCTAACCGTTACACCGCCACGCTCGGTCCTTGGAAGTTATGCTTTATTATGCGAATGCAATCGACAACAACACAATATCGTTTATCATCATTTTTTTATTAATGAACCATATCGAATCACGCAAAGCCTCAATTATCATCATAGGGTGTAACTAAGAATTTGTCTAGTATTCCCACTGGATAGTTAGCACTAGAGACTGTCATTTCCAGGAGCAATGGAGGGAGGATCCATGTAGCATATTATCTGTGTAATAAGTGTATACTGAAAACGAAACAAATACAGTTAATGAAGGAATGTAGAGTGGCAGACGACCATATAAAATTTGAACATTGTAATTCTTCGAAGTTATTGGGAACTCAGTACTTTCTTTACGAAGATAATAAAATATGAGTGAGGGAGGGAACTGCCGATACTCCCTCCTTTATCAGGCCCAGTACGATTTCCAAAGGAAGAATCCAACCGTTCATTGCACAACACATTCGTAGGCCCACGTATATATATTTATTACCTGTAAAATCTTTTACTGACTGCGTAGCCCGTGTTTTGATTGTTAAAATATTACAGCGGCGATCCAAAGATAATTATCAGACGTGACCACTAAGGGTGACCCATGCGGCTGACTATAATTGCAGACAGCTGGAAAGCTGTTTTGTGGTTTATACAGAATTTTCTGCGTGTCTCACTTCAACTGCTTCTGCATGATAAAAATAATTCTTTTAATTCACATGTGTTTAGTTACAAGTTACTTTTTCGTGTAGACAGCTCAACCAATTGAAACAGACATTAGTCCAATTATTTTCTGTCAACTCGCAGACATGTCCATAAGGCGGTTCTTATAATGTGGCATAAACCACTTGTATTTGACTCTGGTTCCTGTCAGACCACTTGTTAGAAAATTATGTTACTCAGGTTATGGTATTTAACCTACTCTGTAAGGTGTGGTAGCTTGGTTGTATTCAGGAAGCAGCAACAAATAAAAGACCCAGACATCGAGTCTAGCGCAACTGCCGTCATGCAGCTAGTTTACCGCAATGCTCTAGGCCAGGGGTGGCCAACACAAATGATCTTGCGGGCCGCATATAAAATTATATAACCCCATATTAGATATAGATTAAGTCACTTAAGAGTGAAACATACACCCTGCTATATCACACGTTCCCAGAAGCGCGCGCATCATCAGTTCACAGAATATAATTTAATTATTCTGCGAACTCATAACCGTAAACTCGTAAATAAAACCGGCAATATCTGTCATATATTTCCAAGAATATTATTTTAAAATCGAAGTTAATTTTTTCTCATAATTTCGACAGTTAATTTTTTATTACATGGATGAAAAAAATAATATATTTTTTCAATACATTGGTTTTTAATACTTTGGCCATTATAAAATAAATATATTTTGTAAAAGTGTGATGAATCGCGGGCCGGAAAAATGTTCAACGCGGGCCACATGCGGGCCGCGGGTTGGGCACCCCTGCTTTAGGCGAATGCAGGAATGACACTCAATTTTTGCATGAAAAACTACACAAAACACAAGGAAATTGAACACTTTAAAACACGCAAATGGCAATATATATTCGCCCTCCTAAGTAATGAGGGAATGCTAGAGGAAACCAATCCTTTGTTCATTTTCCAGAACAGTTCTTTGAAATAGTAATTATTGCGTGGTTTCGAACACCACCAAATTAAAAAATGACTGACACAATAAGAAATGGTTCATATATGGAACAAATTTAACTAGCGAAGATTCAAGAGAGGAATTTGACTTCACAGTTAATGTTTGTTTTAGTTGTAACCATTGATGTAGAAAGATCACGCACCTACTACCACTGCCATCTGCTGGGCAGGCGATGTACTGAAGGTAATGGTAGAGCCCTGTAATGCTGGAACACAGTTCGGGTTCATGTTGTATTGTTGTTTGTATAGCTGTGACCCGTGACTATCACTTCTGATATCATGTAATAAGAAGAGAAAACTCATAAGGATTATTACGATTTATATCCATGTGGCTGACAGACTGATCTGCCACCATTTAATGCGTCAAATTCCTCTAACTTCATAGCCGCCATACTGAACCAGGGAAGATACAGTGGAAGTGGCTACGGCTATCGTGTTTATGGTTTTAAGAGGTTTGCTGTACTCACCTTGGCGAGTGAAACTACGTTACGCAAAAAGAATAGCACAAAACGCTCTTGTGAAAATCTTACAACGGTGGCAGATTGCTGACAAGACTCGTTAATTCATTTAACTTTGAATCGTCTTTGATTAACCTCGTAATGTCGCGAGAAGGAAACCTCACAAACACACACACGCACCACAGTTCGACATATTGATAGGTCCTCTGTGGTGTAATTCCGTTCGCAATTGGCGCCACTGATCAGCTACCATCTGCGGGGAAAGTCAATACTTCACACCATTTCCCACATCTGACCTTAGAATGACTTCTGCTTTTAAGCAAATTATTTTTAACAATAATCCAATTATTTATTTGAAAGAGTTGTAACTACAAATTAAGTAAATGTGATAAACCGGAAACGTTTATTACATTATGTTTGGTTCAGCTGATGGTAAAGCATATGCGTTAACTGAAATATAGCTTCAAATCAAGTCCCACAGTTACAATACGAACCACATTTGTTACAGACATAACAAGAGATTATAGTTTAACTTTTCAGATGTTCAGTATATCTATATGTTGGCAAAAATTGTTCTGATTGAATCGTATCTCAAAACCACAACTTCACAATAAAACATATGACTCATTATTTCTGCACGTATACAGATTAAAATAATCGTCCAAAGAAAATTAACGCTATTAAGATTTGATAGATCATGCTTCTTGCATCAAGGTGCTGTGACGGTCATACGTCGTACCAATGTGCTAATAATTATAAATATAAAATAATGTTTATAATTAATTGTAATGCAATAATGTCAACGAATAACCGGTCGCATTGGAGCAGAGGCAAAAAAGAATATCTAGGACAAAGAATGGAGCCACAATAAAAAAATAATAGGTTGGCTTGGGATGGAAGTTATAAAATAATTAGTTGGACTATAAGAGAACAAAACTAATTGAATTGTATAGAAATTATTACAGCCGAGTAAGAAGAAGTCATACATATGTAAAATTGTAATTAATTTTTTATTAAGTACGCGAAGTTGTGAAGAAAAGTTGTGTTCAGTATACTAGTTTGGAAAGCTATTGGTGTTTAGAAATAAATGAGAAGTATAAAGATTTTATTTCAGGTTATAACAGAAAAGATCTAGGAGGTTTGCAAGTGTAACCAGAGGGCTGGCATTGTAGGTCGCCTAAGCCAAAAAGATGACATAAGATGTTCTCATCCTGACTGGATGATACTAAGAAGATATAATAAGGTAAAAGCAAAATAATAGTAATTTGTTTGAGACTCGTTTTCACTGGATGAAAACGCTTGATAGTTGTATACAAAAGCAAGAAAGAGGAGCCTTTTTTTCTGAAGATTTGATAAATTGTATCCCATATTTAATATAATATAAAAAAATAAATGAAGGTAAAGTTTTAAGTAGCAAGTATTAGTATTCTTAGATTATTAGATAAAGTTTAAGTCATTTTGTTAATAATTTAAATTAAGCTGATGACAAAATGAGGTTCTTACGCTAGCAGCATACAAAGTTCGTGTTGACATGTTACTTTGTTAAACAGGAAGTATTATAATTTTTTAACAATTAATTTCTACAAGAGGAAAGGCGTTTTCGATCATGACTGTGTGTTATTTACGTACTGGTATAGTAAAATATTTGTTTCACAATTTGTCTGTATCACTCTGTCGCTGGTTATTTTCGTATTTGTAGAATACAGCAGAGATGCACTGTGGAGTTAAACTCAGTCTCTAATGAGTGAGACGACACGTGACTTCAGATTCGTCAGTGAACGCACTGTGTACTAGTCTTTAAAATCACACAATACAGTCTTTCTGAATGTCGGTGGCCATATTCTAAGTCAGGTATGTATAGCAAAAATTTCTGTTACAGCTATCTGGAGTCTAAAAGACACAATATGTATTGTGATGGACCTTCCATTCATACTAATTATAGACTATAGACGTAATTTTTTAAACCATTTTCTCAACTTCCTCCTATTTGAATTGATTGCTAGGCTCTTAATAACGATTACACATGTGTACAGTATAGAAAAAATACGAATGTTAAACTTGACTCGAAAAGTAAATAAACTTCATCAGGCTTTATTTAAAATAGTTACAAGAAGATAGTAAAATAAACCGCCTCCATATTTCTACCTTTCTCATTGAAGGGATTGTGTAGTCGAAAATATAAAACTTTTCTTTTCTCCTTTGGACCGAAGAAGACTGGATATGTATAACTGGAAGAAATTCTTCTAAGGTCTTTTGAAGGAACCATCTCGACACATATCTGCAATAATTTAGGGAAACCTCTGAAAACTGAAATTAGGATTGCCGGACGGGCATTCGAACCCGCGTCTTCTCCTGTATCAAGACCGAGCGTTAGCACTCACCCATCAGGCTCGATGTATCGAACTCCTAAAATGAAGTTAACAGCGCAAATCGAACTGCTTAAATGAAACTTTTTGAATGTATCCTGCAATTCATACCTTCCTGTTACAGGGCGAATCAATGTGAAAAACACAACATGAAAATTTTTAGGGTCAATGCTATCGTGTAGTCAGTTTAAGTGCAGAATGTAAAAGTTTATTCATGTAAGTGGGGAGTTGCCGTACAGCTTCTGTGCCGGAGGCTGGGGACCGGAACAAATGCAGTTGATAGGCGAGTGCACCGCCACAGCTGCGCGTTCCCCCTCCATTGAGCCGCGACAGCTGCCTGCCTGGACCAGCTGACTGACTCAAGACACCGCCGCGCCGTGCTCAATGGACGGCAGCTGCCTTAAGACGGCGCGGCAGGTGCCACGCAAGGTCCCGCTACCAGCTCACTGACCTCACACAACAAGCACTGCCTGCTCTCGCCACCTGCAGCAATTTATTCGATAAACGTCTGTTTCATTATAAGCAAAACTCACTTTCCCGCCAAAATGAAGCTAGAGATTTAAAGATTACCTATAAAGGTGCGTACACACTAAGCAAATCACAGCCAACAAATGGCAACCAACCACTTCGTTGGAAGAGTTTTGATTAGTGTGTAATGGAGGCTAATCAGAGCCAACGAAGCGATTGGCCTTGCTTGAGGTTTGGGCGTCGGGCGGTAATACCAAAGGGTTGGCCTGAGGACATCCTCCTGGTGTAGACGTTGGTTCATTATTTCGTTGTTTGCCTTGTCGACCGGGAGTGTGTTTGTGGATTTCTTATTTTTCTATTAAAAACACTGGAGTTTAATAATCAGACGGCATTTAAACTGGTCGATTTTTATCGTGAGTGGAAATGTTTATGAGACCTTACGAACTATGCATAGGACTTGAGACAAATAAGTGAACTTTTAGAAATTAATGTACGAGATGTAAAGAAGAAAACTGTATTTTTGTGAACATCTGGTATACAAATCCCTAGTAGTTAAATATCTCAGAGTGACCATTAATCTTTCTGCTGAAGATGCAGATATTCTAAACGAGGTATCATTTTTTTTTTTTTTTTTTTTTTAAATTGTGTCCTACACATTTCAATAAAAAATCGAAATCTGCATCTTTCGTTCAGAAAAAATTATGAAAGATCTCGCATTCAAATTCAGCTTTAAAATAAGACATTAATTTGTGCCACCAAACCCCTTCCTACTTTTTAAAAGAGATGTCATCCACCAACGTCGTTTTTTCTCATTTTCTGATCAGGTCCTTACAGTAAAATAAACGGTGGACATGCAATAACTGACAAATCCACTTCTTCCCTCATTAAATCAGCTGGTTAATCTGTAATTAAAACGCCACTCATTACCTAATAATATAAAACGCTAAGAAATTCGACGAGTTTTCAGAGCCAACTGCGATTCCTCATGGCCCAATCCCTTGGCGCCAAGCCCTTGGTTTGATGAGGACAAGAGGCTGAACGCCAATGCATTGGCAACCAACGTACGTCCCAATGCATTGGCTGTCGTTCGCTGGCCTAGTGTATATGCACCATAAAATGAAACCCATGTATATGTTCCAGAAAAACTAAACAAAAATAGTGAGCAGATTTCGATGTGTTTTTCATTGTTTACAGCTTAGGATCAGACTTGAATTGTTTGGCATATGTCATGTTCCAACGTTACATGTCCTCGGGGCAGTAAATGAAATTCTAAACGTATCGTTGTAAACACAAGATGTAACAGCAACTAGATGTTGCATACCTCATAGTTCGTAACTTTGTAAAAAATAATAGGGCAGTACCGGTTTCTTACCCTAATTTCGGTTATTCAGGCTTAAACTTCATACATGGTCGTATTCAATGTGAACAGCACACGATAAAACTACGTAAATTAATAATATTAAAAAAAAAAAAAACCTCCAGAGAGCTTCTTTGACATTTTCAACTACGATGCCAGGCCACACAGCTACAACCTCTGACGTTTGGGAGTGAAGTTATGTTCACTGTTCTTAGCAGTAGGTTTTAATATTAAATTAAACTGTTTAAGGCGTTTAGTGCTGGCATTAAAAGAAGTTTAGAAAATAACTTTGGATATTTCTTATTCAACTGAAGCATTTTTTGTTAGTAGCGCACATCGCTACACAATCTGCATTATATAAGTACCAGTTTCTCCTATAATGTTGCGTTATACATTTTACAATTAATTATGTATTCAGTAATCCATTTTTGATATTTTTATAGTTTATTCATGAATAATTTTGTCTTTTCCACATTTCCAGAAGAAAATCATTGCTCCTATTGTTGCACGAATGGCTATGATTATTTTTATGAAACTTGGTACACATGTTTCTGAGTGGGCGATTAAAAATATTGTAGGAATAAATTAACCACAACCCGTCTTCGTTAGCGACATCGAGAGTTAGTCGTTCAAATACAAATAGCAATGAAATTTGATTCACAGATGCAGCAAATTGAAATCTTTTATGAATTTGGACCTGTTTTAACAAACAATCTGGCATAACTCAAAAACTGATGAACGGATTTTGACGGGATTTTCACAGTAATAGTCCTCATATTCTGCTTTAGGATATTTGAAAGCTTATAATCAGCTCTTTGTGTTGTGATGCTATGTAACATGCCTCCGGAGCAGGAAATAAAAACGTTTATGTAATGTCAAAATTTTTAAGCGCTATGTTACACTTATTTTTGTAAGATCACACTGAGACGTCTTCAGTGCGGAAACGGAAATTGTATAACTTCTTACGTTTCTCGTCCTAGTGGTATTCATGACTGTATAATTTTGATTATATAAAAAAAACGAAGGTTAAAAATTGAAAAAAATTCTAACCCCTTACCCGCCCTTCCCGGGGCGGTTAGGATGTCTGACAAACTTACCGGAAACTTACAGAGGGGGAATTTGTTTCACATGTTTCAACTAGTGCGACTAAAATTACTTTACAGACAAATCAACCTCAAACATGCCAGGCAACGCCGAGTATTACTGCTAGTAGTTAAGCGACGCATTTTGGTGACTTTAGGTACATAATCTGTGAAACAACAGTAACAACATGGCTGCTGTAAACCACACAGGGAACAATACAATCAAGAGGCAGTACAGTACTCGTGTGGACAGCGTTATCAGCACCAGACAGAGTGGATCTCCATTTGGCAGACAGAGTGGAATCGTGCAGTATCTAGATTTGTGGGGCATTCTGATGTAACAGTGTCCCGATGTTGGACTACATGGGAACGTGGGGGCAGGCATACTAGTCGTCTAGGTTCCGATCGTCCACGTCTGATATTATCGCCGTATTATGCACCAAGCTCATAGTAATCCCTCCACATCTGCACCTGCCATTGAAAACAAGTAGTCTATTGGACTCCCTACATTTTGTATCATCACGCACCATTGCCCAAAAACTAGCAGCAGGCTGTCAACACCACAACACAAACGGCTACGTTTGGAGTGGTGTCGTGACGAGGAAGCATCAACTGATCAACTGATGAATGGCGTCGCATTCCATTCTGCGGGGGGTCTCAGTTCCGCACTACCTCGGATGACCACCGTCGGCGTGTATGGTGGTGGCCTGGGGAGAGGTCCCCAAATTGGAGAGGCACAGCGGTGCTACTCCTAGCGTCATGGTGTGGGGAGCCATCAGGAATGACTTCACGCCACGGGCTGGTACTGATTGAGGGAACAATGACGGCGCAACAGTACGTCACGGACATCCTGCGTCCTCATGTATTACATCTCACATAACAATACCGTGCTGCTATTTTTTCACGGCACAATGCTCGTTCACACACAGCACGTGTCTCTGTGATCTGTCTGCGTGATGCTGAGGTATTCCCGTGTCCAGCGAGATCCCCAGATAGAACATGTGTGGGACCAGCTCGGTCGTCAACTCCGTCCCACTGCCAGTATCCAGGATATCAACGACAAGTTACAACAGTTCAGGGCCAGGAGAGGACACAACGACCATATTACACCCTTCCCAACTGAATCAGTACGCGCTTTTTTTTTTTTTTTTAAAAAAAATACAAGTTGTAATTTAGAACCGAACAATCTTTGTAGAAAGCTGGGTGGTTCATATTGACGGAATTTTTTGATGGCAGAAACTAATTGTGAACTCACATGATTAGGATAAGAGACATTTTAGAAACAAACAATACGAAAATGCAGTTAAATACTGTGGACAGCCAGTCAGGCAGACTTTTCTCTTAACTACAAGCATTTACATATGGTCACGCCGACCTTAAACACACGTTCAGGGAAACAGAATAACCAGACAAAAATATCACAGCCTATTTTTTTTAATTGCTTTACGCCTCGTCGGCGGCTAAGGTCATTAGAGGCGGGATGGGACTAGTACTATTACTCCGCGAATCACTAAAAGTGTGTAGCGGAGGGTGCATTGCACCTATCCGGGAAGGTAATGGTTTGGAAGGGATATACGGGATATGGCAGGAGGCGTCCATGGGCTATTGTGAGGAACCATCCCAGCATTCGCATGGAGCGATCTGGGAAACCATGGAAAACCCAGATCAGGATGGCCGGAGTACTTTATCGGAAGCTACTCCTGTCGGATTTTAAGTTTAGTCGCCCCGTAAATCCTTTCTATTCCACTCCCTAATCGCTCGTGGAAAAAATGAGTACAGAAATGAATCGGTTCTGGCCCTGATTTCTCTTATCTTATTTTCGCGGTCATTCCGGGATATGAATGTTGCTGGTAGCAATATTTGTTTACTGTCATTCCGAAATACGTCAGACGAGAATTTTTCAATTAGCTTCGGTACTCCAGGTCTTCCCAACCTAACTCCTTCAATATCGCACTTACGTTTTCCCTCCAACTATATATACCTGTCACGAATCGGGCGGCTCTTCTTTGGACCATCTCTAATGCCTCCATTAATCCCTTTTGATGGGGACCCCATACAGAGCAACAATATTCTAAGTGAGGCCGCACTAGTGACTTGTATGCAACCGATTTAACGATCGGAGTGCATTGTTTTAAATTACGACCTAGAAATCGAAGTATACGATTTGCTTTCCCAATTACATTCTCGATATGCTCAT
This sequence comes from Vandiemenella viatica, assembly GCA_031002005.1. NCBI lineage: Eukaryota > Metazoa > Arthropoda > Insecta > Orthoptera > Morabidae > Vandiemenella > Vandiemenella viatica. The sequence continues at coordinate 98,943,358 of JARYHS010011408.1, forward strand.
TCCATGACAAATTATTACGAATTGTTGCTCCTAGGTATTTAGCGGAATCTACCGTTCTAAGGACAGTGCCATTAATAGTATATTCAAAGCTAAATGGTGTCACCTTTCTACTTACACGCATGACTTGGCACTTTTTAGCGTTTAACTCCAACTGCCAATCATTACACCACGCAATTATTTTCATAATATCGTCTTGTAACAAAGCGCAGTCGTCCTGGGTTGTGATTTCACGATAAATAATAGCATCATCGGTAAATAATCTTTTCATCCCCCTTATTATGTCGCACAAATCAATAATGTATATGAGAAACAACAGAGGCCCTATCACGCTTCCCTGAGGAACCCCGGACCTCACTTCAGTAAGTGATGAACGCTCACCGTCGAGAACTACACACTGTGTTCTGCCCTCCAGAAAGTCTGTCTAGATATGCCGTAGCCACGAAGTTTCCTAAGTAACCTAGTGTGAGGCACAGTGTCGAAAATTTTTTTAAAGTCTAATAGAACTAAATCAACCTGGGAATGCTCATCTATAATACGGCTCAAGTCTTGAATTAAAAGAGCAAGTTGTGTTTCACAGCATCGGCATTTTTTGAATCCATGTTGATTTGGGTTTAAAAGCTCACCTTCATCCAAAAACCGCATGACATTTGCATAGATGATGTGTTCTAAAATCCTGCAAAATATTGATGTTAACGAGATCTGCCTATAATTTTGAGGATCATTAAGACTGGGGAGAAAGAACGGGAAGTAATTCGAACATGGCCTTTTTGAAGGAAGCATCCCGGCATTCGCCTATAGTGATTTGGGTCACAGCCTAGGATGAAGACCAGGAGCGCTTTTCGTGCCCAAAAACAGAATTTTACTCTTTAGTATAGGACAATAATCGCAGTGCAGAAATGATCAGCTCCAGCGCTGAAGATTTTACTGGAAGAATATATCAAAAGTGTTTCAGTCAGTTCCACACAAGCTGTTCTTTTTATCTCGGTTAGTTTTGAAGCAATTTGCAAATTCCATATTGCAGAACAGTCAAGGTTGTGTCTGATATATCTGTTTTGCGGTGAATTACCATAAAGGTGTAGCGAGTGGTACAGAGATTTATGTCAGATGCTAACACGCTGGTGGCGTCGACCTGTGATACGACATCGAGGTAACTGCTGCGCGCATTTGCATGAGTGCGGGTTCAAGCCCACACGCAACACACGGCCTCGCACAACAAAGAATCACCATGCACCAACACTCTCTACATTACTTCGTCATTTACTCATACATAAAAGTAAGAAGCACCAACCAGCCTATAACCAGCATCACGGTGAAGCCTGAGTAACTGTGCCTTTAACCAGCATCGCGGTGAAGCCTGAGTAACTGTGCCTTTAACCAGCATCGCGGTGAAGCCTGAGTAACTGTGCCTTTAACCAGCATCGTGGTGAAGCCTGAGTAACTGTGCCTTTAACCAGCATCGCGGTGAAGCCTGAGTAACTGTGCCTTTAACCAGCATCGCGGTGAAGCCTGAGTAACTGTGCCTTTAACCAGCATCGTGGTGAAGCCTGAGTAACTGTGCCTTTAACCAGCATCGCGGTGAAGCCTGAGTAACTGTGCCTTTTTTGTTACGCCTTTACGCTTCGTTGACGTTGACGTCATTAGGAGCGAGACAGGACTCGGAGCGAGGAATGTGAAAGAATTGATCGTGACCTTTTGAAGGAACCATCCCACCAGTCGCATGGAATGATTTGGAGAAGCCATTGTAAACCAAAATTTGGATGGCCGGAGTGGGATTCGAACCCGCATCCTCCCGAATGCGAGGCCACCCGCCACGCTCGGTAAACTGTGCTTAAGGCTCGGAACGGAGAGATATTCACGATACTGCTCTTGTAGAACAGGCTTTGGTGCTGTACAGTAACTAATAACAAGTTTGTGCACGAAAAAATGAGGGAGCGAAATTGTTGATGATGATTTGCCTGCGGAACATAGACGTCAGACTTATCAGACCGTCTGGTGCCTATAGGTAAAATAGGCTTCATAGGACCAGCACTCCGATTCTCGTTTTCCCTTTTGTCATCCCTCCCGCTTAACGTAATAAAAGATTACATCTGAAACAAAGAAATTTATGCATGCAATACCAAGCCAACGAGAAATAATCATAATAACTTCTGGAGTTTCCATAGAAACTGTTTACGACTGAGTGACCAAACATGGCACAAACTTTCTATTATATCTTAGAGAAGTTCAAGGTTCATCTAGATTGACTGCGTAATGTGGGACTCACATTTACTGCATGCTACAGCTGGTCTACTTGCTAGAACACCGCCGTTCTCTTAAAACTTCACTCTAAAAATTTTCTAAGACGACTCCCATACTGTAGGAAACAGCATTTCATATGCTCTAACTTCCGTTGTGTGTTTCTTAAACACTTTTTACAATAATTAGTTTAAATTATACTCTCTTTGTTTTAAATTTACAAAAGCGACTTTTGCATCTGTTCCACGTTACATACATTTTAAGTTTAGTTTACACAGTCGCGTAGACTTGTACAGACTTGGAACAGAAAGTTCAATGAGGTGGCAGTTTATCAGTTTTTCTTTGAAATTTTTGTATAACGGAAATCCTTAAATAAATTCCTCCAAATTCAATACTTCTTATCAGAATTCTGAAAATCATATATTAAATGGAATATTTTGGATCATTTTTGGCAGCAAAGAATCAACCGGGCGCAGCAGACCCGAAAACAAGGAGAAGACAATGTGCATGATTATTAATGGAGAGAGACATGAATAAGAAGGCTGGATGACTCGTAAACAGCTAGAAGGAAACTAATAAAGTTATGGAAATAGTTGGGTCTTCAGTGGAAAGTTTTTGTGTGTAAAAGTTACATGTATATAAAAGTTGTGTTGAGTAATTTTTAATATCTTAGATGGTGCGGCATAAAAATTTTTTTATTGCTTAACTTGCAAAGTTTAGTTACGGACACATAATTGATGGCACTCTTGAAGTAAAAGTATCAAAAAGTAAGGCAGAGTATGCAAGTTAATTCAGGTAAAGGAAGCGAAACTAAGAAGAGATTGACAATATTATAATTATAACCGGAGAGCTAGACTTAAAACCCATTTAGGTCTAAAAGATGGCAAAGAATATCCCTCATTCTGAGAGGATGTTAATAAATAAGATATAAAAATAAAAAAGTAGAATTATTCTGAATTTCTCAAGATGCAATCAAGTAGGTTAGTAGTTAGATAAAAAGTTGGGTAGCGATGTTGCGTCCGAGTAGAAAGTTATTTGGGCATGACCTTTTGAAGAAACCATCCCGGCATTCGTCTGAAATGATGTCTGGAAACAATGGAAAATCGAAATCTGAATGATCGGGCCGAGAATTGAATTCCTGTCTTCTCGAATGCCAGGTGAGATCTCAGTGGTGATGGTTATACGAAAAGACTAACGATTATTACTCACACCTTGTAATTAACGATATAAACCATCCACACACCTCTTGTGTTTGTGAAAATAAAAACCATTTTTCGAAACTCTTTTCAGCTATTAACTTTACGACTAGTTATCTCGGTCAGTTGTCGTTGGTGGAGTGTGGTGAAGTAATTTGGTGCGCCCTCCATGGCGTGTATCTGAGGAGGGTAACGAGGCCGTGAAATCTGACCCAGCGACCAGCGCTCCCCTGGCGGTAACTGCAGTCAACTAACCCCTTACTCAGCCGCCTGTTGCTCTCGCTCTCCGAGGGATCATTAACAGGCAGCTCTTACGTCACTACCCACACCCTCTCGATAGGAACGAATAGCCGTCGCGGAGTCCTCAAAGTTTCCAGTTCCCCTGTAGCCGTTTCGACACTTTTCGATTCCGAACCTTCCTTCGTTATAAATTTACACACTTTTTCAGGTGGATAACACAAGTGTATTAAAGTAAAGTACTCTAAGCGTCATAATTATGTAATCTTGTAAGGAGCGCAGTGATCATTATATTGTGGTTTTCGGTCACTACTCATTGCACTCCATCTACCTTAAGAGATTCTTCGTGGTTTAATTAATACGGTAATTAAGTAGTCCACAATGTATTTCTGTCTAGACGTATTTTTATTTTCAAACACGATGTCAACGATACAGGTTACATGCATTCATACAATCCAGAGATTGCATACAACGCTTCTTCCACAGACAATTGAGTCTGTATAAACTACTACTGGTCTTCTGCTGATTTCTTTATGTAGGCTCTATCGAAATTTCTAGAACACTTCAAAAGCTTCCGCCAGATATTTCTCGAACATTGACAATACATAAACAATTGAAACATATTAAAAACAATCAGATATAATACATAATCATTTAACATCATTACAAAATGGTCAGAAATGGAAATTAAAGATACTTAAACACAAAATTATTCACAGAAATCATTTTAAACTGTAGTAAATTGTCCTTTATACATCGTAACTTGCGTCAGTACTTGGAATTACAAACATTTAAGCAATTCTCTTGCGCAGTACTGTTCTTAAAAATATTAAATTGCCTTTAAATAATTTCTTCTCATAAAACAAAGTCTATATACATTGATTTACAGGAATTTGAAAAACAAACGTACAAGATCATATTCAAGCAAATTTCAGCTCACTACAAATACTTCATAAAATACAATTCTATTTAAAGTTCAGGTATGAGGGCTGTTACAACCTCACAGTTCTTTTTTTTTTTTTTTTTTTGCATTAGTCTGCTCGAATGAAGCAACAAATTTTCATCACATCTGACTTGAGACTCAAAAAACAGACGTCAAATAGTAAATGCAAAAAATATCATGATATTAAGCTGAAGGAATATACCGGGTTACCGTTGATGCGTAAAAGAAATATTCTGTAGATACTATAATGTAGACAATAGTCCTCCCGTTATTATGAAGTTTCGTAGTTATCAGATTAATTCCCTCATGATTTCGAGTAAAAAGTTCTTTCAGATTTTTGGGTTGCTGTGCAATGGTCTGATACCCGAAGACAAAGGATTCTGAAAGCGGGGAAAAAAACAGCCGTATCATCGATTTCCATCAATGTCAGTATTTTCAGAAGGCGCTGTTAATCGTCCCAGAAAAAGTTACTGAACTATACTATGAGGCGTCCCGTATATCGGATTTTACTTTCAGTTCATTACCTGCACTACTGGGTTAGCATAAACCACTAAGGAGGCAGATTTCGTATCAGATTGAAACTCTGTCAACAGGTCGATAAGATACGTGGAAAGTCAGTTGAAGATATTCTAACTCCTCGTTTATGTTTCAGAATGAAGGTAGTATGTTTTGGCTCGCTGATGCAGAGTAGTTACAACTCTGAAATAATGCAGCTTGTATTGGCTACAGTCTGGGTTGAATGCATTTAAAATATTTTAAAACTCAATTCTGCAACATCAACAACGAAAGTCAACTTTACAACCGTCACACCGTTTGTTTCGTGTCGCAAAAATAGCATGCTTGATAAAATATTCAATTGAACGTACACTATATTATCGTGAAAACATCATCAGATATCCTCTGCGTTAATATCTACGGTATAATTACTTTGCATCCATATAAACGCATATAGTTAACAATAAATTTGGTTAACTAATTTATTTTCAAATACAAATAATCATGTTTCACTGACAACAAATATAGCGAAAAGCGATGAAATTCTTAAGTCAAATTCATTGATACACTGAGATCTGAGGATACTGTTAGCTATCATTTCGTTCAATATAGTCGTAAATTCTATAATCCATTGTATTCTGATTTCTCCATCCGCTCTCAAAGGATTAAAGCACAAATGAATGTAGATGCACGGTCCCAAATCACAATACTAAAATTCCAAATTACTGAAATATATCGTTTAATGATTCTTTTACTCACAACGACAAAAGACACATTTGTGCCTTAGGCTGATTTTCTGAATGCGACATAACGCAAGACGTGTTGAAAATTAATATAAATTTCTGGGTCATTTAACCGAGTGAACAAAATGTTTAAACAAGAAATTTCGACCATCAAAACTCCGTCGCCATCCTGATCACCGAAATACCTTGCGTAAACACCTTATTCACTCGTTTAATTAATCCAGAATATTATATTAACAGCAATAAATATATTACAAAATTTCCGGGTACGACAAATGAAATTTACAGTTGTAAACATATCAGGGTAAATCTATGGACATAAATAAGTATTCGTATAGAAAAGTTAAATCGGGTTTTCGGATATTTAAGTTTTTTTTAAACTGCTTAACGTCTCTTTAACAGCGAGGTCTTTAGAGAGGGCAAGGAATGGGAAGGAATTCGGCCATGGCCTTTTAAAGGAAGCATCCCGGCATTTGCCTGGAGTGATTTTGGAAACCATGGAAAACCCAAATCTGAATGCTCGGACGGGGATTCGAACCGCCGTCCTCCCGAATGCGAGGCCAGAACGCTAGCCGTTACACCACCGCGCTCGGTTTAAGTTGTTTCAGACAAGTTGGTGGAGGAGAAGGGGGGAACCGAGATCTACTGAAGTAAAGAGGTCCGTACGTACGCTAACATCCTATTGGCGGGTGATAGTTAACTAAAAATGCATTTCAGCTAGATTTGTAACAACTGATTTATACAATAGTTTTGAAGACAAGGTCATTACGGGCGGGAAAGGACTGGGGGCAAGGAACGGGTAGGAATTCGGCCATGGCCTTTTGAAAGAAGCAACCCAGTATTCTCCTGGGGTGATTTGGGGAAACCATGGAAAACTCAAGCGAGCCATGTTGAGTGACAGTATCACCAACACTGGTACTAGCAACAAACCATAGTAAACTTCTCTTTCACGTTAATAATTAAGAGTTTCGCATAACTGGTTTAAAACTTTCTACGATGTTATTATTTATCTTTGTGTTACTATACGTCTACCGTTCTTCCTTTAAGTAACATATTATCAACCATTTTCATCACTGTAGTCTTACATGCTTCATTTGTTCCTGCAAACTAGTTTCAAGTCGTAAGATGGTCATGCTTCTATCTTGTTACTGAAAATTTCCAGCAACATTTTAGTCTTGTAATCTTATTCTGTAAAAACTTTCAACGCAGTGTGGACATAAGAAGAACCGTGGAAAGCATTGCAAGAGAATCTGTGTCGGCAGACCTACATAGAAAAATGCAGACTAGATTTATTCTAATTCCAGTAGCAGTATTTGAAGGCAAGCTTCACTCTACACTAAATATCTTTACTAAGTACAAATTTTTATTCCATCAAAACATTTTAATGAATTTAATCATTCAATATGATGACTTTTGATCGTTCTCTAATATTGTTGCTATACAATACTTATCTAGGGAATATAAAAACAAAAATTACACATGGAAGAATATTAGTGTTTAAAAATAATAATATTAAATAAAATGGCTCTAGTTTGTTTTTGTATTTACTCCATAATTATAGTTTGTTATAACTTCAGAAAATTAAAAGACGCTGAATGACATGTCGGGCACAAGTCATCGGGTGTCTATGTCATAGCCGCTCAAGAATTATTAAAAATGGAAAATGGTTTCTACTTGAAATACGTTTAAGCTAATAATGAAGGCAATGTAATCGAAATGGCGCCGTTGTTTGCTTGGCACGCGTTTGGATAAAGATTGTCACTTTTCCTGAGTTTGACTACTATTCCGGGTGACTGGAAGGTCTGAATTAAATTCTAAGCATCTCCACATAGAGTACCTAAATTTATGTTTTGAAACAGCTATAAGGGCTGTTGTAATACTTGGCAGAGCGGACTCGCTATATGATAATAATCACTGAAATGTTAAGAATCATATATATTATTTCTATAAGGTATTTTTTTGTCACAAGCCTATATCTTCCTTCATACTTAACCGAAATCAATGAATGAGGTGTCATTTTAAAGCTTATGGTCTCCACTTTGGTTAAATCGTATTTTAAGCAAGAAAGTTTTCGGAATTCGACCCTTAAAGGGCAAAAATGTATTTTTTTCTAAAATGCTGTTTTCTGTGTTACGAGTCAGTTATCTCCCTGGATACCTATCTGAAACCGTTTTATGAAGTATCGTTTTAAAGATTAAGATCTCCGCTTTAGTGACGTCATATATTAAGCCAGAAAGTTTTCGAAATTCGACCCTTAAAGGGCAAAAGTATCAATATTTTTGCAATGCGTTTTTGTGTCACGAGCGATTTATCTCCCTTAATATCTAACAGATATAGATAAATGAGGTATCATATTAAAGAATAAGGTCTCCGCCATGGTAACATTATATTTTAAGAAAGGAATTTTTCGTAATTCGACCCTTATAGGGCAAAAATTTCACTTTTTCTAAAATGCGTTTTTTGTATCTCGAGCCATTTATCTCCCTGGATATCTAACTAAAATCGATAAATGAAGTAGGAATATAAGGAGTAATGTATCAGCTTTGTAAAATCATATTTTAAGGAAGAATGTTTTTGGAATTCAAGCCTTAAAGGAAAAAAGTATCAATTTTTCTATAACCGATTTTTGTGTCACGAGCGATTTATCTCCCTTGATATCTAATCGATATAGATAAACGAGGTATCATATTAAAGAATAAGGTCTCTGCCATGGTAACATTATATTTTAAGAAAGGAATTTTTCGTAATTCGACCCTTGTAGGGCAAAAATGTCACTTTTTCTAAAATGCGTTTTTTGTATCTCGAGACATTTATCTCCCTGGATATCTAACTAAATTCGATAAATGAAGTAGGAATATAAGGAGTAATGTATCAGCTTTGTAAAATCATCTTTTAAGGAAGAATGTTTTTGGAATTCAAGCCTTAAAGGAAAAAAGTATAATATTTTCTATAACCGATTTTTGTGTCACGAGCGATTTGTCTCCCTTGATATCTAATCGATATAGATAAACGAGGTATCATATTAAAGAATAAGGTCTCCGCCATGGTAACATTATATTTTAAGAAAGGAATTTTTCGTAATTCGACCCTTATAGGGCAAAAATGTCACTTTTTCTAAAATGCGTTTTTTGTATCTCGAGCCTTTTATCTCCCTAGATATCTATCCAAAATCGATAAATCAAGTACGATTGTGAGGAATAATGTCTCAGCTTTGCTGACATCATATTTTAAGAAAGAAGTGTTTGGAATTCAACTATTAAAGGGAAAAAGTATTAATTGTTCTACAACATATTTTTGTGTCACGAGCCTTATGTTCCCCTTGATATCTAATCGATATAGATAAATGACATATCGTATTAAAGACTAAGGTTTCCGCCGTGGTAACATTATATTCTAAGAAAGGAATTTTTCGTAATTCGACCCATAAAGCGCAAAAATGTCAATATTTCTAAAATATGTTTTTTGTGTTTCGAGCCATTTATCTCCCTGGATTTCTAACCAAAATCAATAAATGATGTAGGAGTATGAAGAGTAATGACTGAACTTGGTGACATTATATTCAACCTCACTATTCATCGCATTTTATTCGCGAAATTTTCGCACGGGTCGTCTAGTTAACGATATATTTCTTAAATAAAATAAGGCATCTATTTTAGCATTTCGAAAATTTCTTATTGGAACTTTCAGATTATGAAACATGAAACGAAGTCATTTGGAGCGTCTCGGGGCTGTGTTAGATGCCTGTAAGTCTTATAACTTTAGTGGAAGAGGAGAAGATTCGCTGATCAGTTCGATTATTGTCTTATTTGAAGTGTGTTCCTGATATTTCTGAACTTGTCCCTCGTACGAACCAGTTCTGTTGTATTCAGTAACAGTTCTCATACCTGATATCGTTTCAATAATATGAGAACGAAATACACTCAAGAGCACTGAACACTAACGAATTACTAAAATGTATCAAATGCTTCCGAGCAGGTTTGTAGCAGACTGTGCGTAATTCTGTTATTTTCTGCTATTGATTATTATTTTTTTGTATAAAAAAATATTTGTCACCCTAGGTCTTTCAGTTTGGCTTTAGTGCACGCTCTACATTTATTTTATGACAGTGCAACACAGATGTATCAAATAACGCATAACATTAATAACACGATGTATTCTATGACTACGTCAACGTAACGACGGAATATTCTTTGGTCTTAGCTGCTGTCGCCTTCACAAGAGAGTGAGAAGTTCAGTCTGCTTCAAAAAACACGTGCGCCTAGTAAATTTTTACTTTGGAATGATGAAGTTTCCTGACGCTTTTTGAAGATGTTGGATGTTACTGTGCATGGCATTTCATTAACAGAAACTACCAGTGATGACGCTTTTGCTTCCTGAAAGAGAAATGACGAACTGAATAATATGGCGCCAAGTCTAGGTCAATGTATTTGTATCTGAGAGTTTATGGGTTCACATCTCGATAGTGTACTCCATCCATACCCAACAGGTATTACAATCACTCATAACCACTAACAGAAAGGTAATTCAGTTACCTAAACGTTTATGCAACCAAAACGTTAATATCTCCATTAAGTCTTCAACAAAAATGTAGCTAACACGCACGACAAAATCTCGAAACAAGCTTCAGTCAGATTGGAATTCAAAGTTTGCATTCCTGATAAACTCCACTTCGTAAAGTGAATGCAAATCTCTTTAGAAAAAGGAGGCTTTTCTCTCCACTCGTTCTCCATTGGGTCTGGGTGTATTAATGTTCCACCATACAGAATTATTTACATTTTGTAGTAATGAAGAATTTCGGCAGGGTGCTTATCGTTCTTCTCAAACATGCGTTTCGCGAACAATATGAAGAGATTATTTTCAGGTCATGCTAACAATGTTCATAGGCGAACATTAATTTTCCTGGGTATTAAATTTCATCAGTCAATAATAAACAATTGAAGTATTTTATGTCATGTACGAGTATCTGTCGTTCTAGGTGACTGCATTTTTGTTTAATTCATTTACGTTTACATTTAATAACAAATGTAAATAGTGTTGCAATATATTTTTGATATTTGATCTAACTAAACTGAATTTTTAAACGGAAAAAGTTCAACTCCATAATGTGCGACATATTCGGTGTTGGTGACGATGGCAGCCCGTGTTGGATGACCGCTGTTGGTTTCCTATTTCCGGCCGCTTTGTGCTGCGGGCCTGCGTCCTGCCCCTGTTACGACACCACTGTCCGGCCGTCACGCCAAGGTTTTCTTAGAAAAACACAGTCCAATCAATAGCCGGGCCTAAACCTACACACACAAAAACGAATCATTTCTATATGGAGCCGTTATCCTCTGCACGTGTCATTCATGCTTCTCTTTTCCAGGCACGGTCTGATGAAGGATTATGTTCAGATGAAGATTATTGATCTCTAGGTACATAAAAATAGAACAGTTTCACATAACGGTTACTTGTAAACTAACTCCTATCGTCACAGAGATTTTTTTATGCATTGAATATGAAGTTTGTTCGGAGAAGATGTAACAGAGTTGTCATTTATTCCAAGATCTCTTTCTCCAATTTCAAATCAGTTACCATTGAATATATATAGATAACCAACCCATTAAATTACAGTATATTATGTTTAATTACATTTCTATTCCATTGCGGTATAATATTTCTTTTTCAATCATATTAAACGCTGATACCCGTTTCTGTCAACCTAGTGACGCACACTGTGTGTTGAATTTATAATAACTGGATCTGCAGCAGCGCTCTGATGATTACTGTCGTTTACATTCAGATTTTTAAAGGTAATTTTCAGGATTTTTCACTTCTGCTTAAATGATAGCTTCTTCTCCCATACGATACGATGCCAAGTAGCTCGTCACATTGGTCCCTCAACAATCACATCTCTGATTTCAGAATGCACTTTGGATGTTAGTGTGGCGGATGGTTTCAAAGTTTAGATCCTTCATTAAACATTACTATGAAGACGGATTTTTTTGCTGTATATTATTGGAAAAAATCGTATGGGAGATAATGTTTACAGAAAATAACTGCAGAATATTACTGTATTTGATGTTATCCTCGTATCTCCAACGCCTTTAATCCACAACGCAGCATAAAATCAAGCAGATAGACCTTGTTACATCAAACAATTTTTACTTAGAACTCGAAGCAGGTTGGAAATTCCCGTTCATATAACATTCTGTTAACTCCTTGACGTTTCAGAAAATATTTACATTGCCAAATAAGATGTGGACAAAAACAAACCAAACATTTATCTATCTAGGTTCTACTATTGATAAATAGTATAGATACTATCAGTAATATGAGTATTATTTCTGAAATATGAAATTCGCTACGAACTTTTACTTGTATTACTGTGCACATAAACGGTTACTGTTCTGTCTAACAGAACTCGCGCTGTTTCTGTATTAACTAGCCTCAAATGTGTAAGAAAGCATAAAAATTCGTATAAGAAATGCACGTCTCAGAACAGGGGAGTGAGCAAAATGGGTTCAAACCATGTTATATCTAGTACAATTAAAAAGCTGAACCTGGTTCTCAACCCGAACGTTCCTCCCTATGGAAGTACTGAATCCTACGTCTGGAATCAGAGGCGCGACGGACAGTTCGTTTCCTACTTACGTATAGTTCAACATGGAATCCGAAGCACGGAAGCGTTCCCTCATACTTCACATTACACAGCAAGCTGTGCGAGAGGTGAAGGTCGGGTTAAGAGTCTTTGAAAATCTTAGCCGAGACAGTGATTTGAAACGAGGTTCTTTCGATCTCCAGTCAAACACCTTAACCGCTGAGCCACCAAACCGCTGTACTGCCATTAATAATATCTTATTGTTTCTGAATGAATCTTCTAGACGCCGTAACATCACAGAGGACTGGTGTCACTCGCAATTCGGATACTCAGCGCTCAGTCGTTTATCGTGGAGAAAAAAATCAGCAGGCAGAAATTCTATTTTTTTTTTTATTATTTTTTTTTATTTTTATTTTTTTTTCTTGTTGAAAATATAACGCCAATGCAACTGTTTGATTTATTTATTTTGCGTCGTACGCGTTTCACCTCTCATCGATGCATCATCAGCGACAAATCTGTGTTACAGTTTTTATATACAGTTTTATCCTATTACTACATAATTATGGGCATGAGATATTTTATAGCTAAAAGTTACTTACTATTTACATTTGTTACTATGGTATGCAGCTGCGCATCTCCGTTTTCATATACAAAGAATGTTTGGCCTGTATCATATTTACAATATTGTTTGTTATCATCGTTCAGTCGTCTGTTAGCGTCAGCTGGTTTGTTTATGTCTTGTCTCTGGTGCGCTTTCGCGTCCTTCGGTTGTCTGCTGTGGCCATCTTGTTTGTATATGTCATGTCACGGCCGATAGCGCGAGTTTTGAAAAGTGTGTGTATGCGTGATGATCTTGTTAGTGTGTTTTTATGTTTATGTGTGATGTATATGTGTGTTGGTTTTTTATTTATTTTTTATACAGTTTGTGTTTATTTTATTTGACTGTCGAGTTTGTGTATATTATATTGAGTAACGTTTTATTTGTGAGGTTTATTTGGTCATTTAGTACCTGTTTGCCTTCATATTTTGCTTTTTGAATATATAAGTTTGCATTGGCGTTATATTTTCAACTAGAAATTAACTAAGCAACTGTGGAAACATGGCCTGGAACAACATTGCATTCTATTGTTGTTTTAAAATACTGTTTAATCAGGGATTTTTTTAAAGCATCTCTTCTAATATTTTTTTTTTTGACGATTTAAGATAATCTTATTTAAAAATGTACAAGTTATCATAATTATTAGTCAGATCTGAAATACTGATTGCTTTACTGATAGTAACAGAGCATTAATAGCGTTTTGTACTGAGGTCATAAACGGTCGTTTCCTCTTCATTTTATTTTGAAGATATACTGTTACGTATGGCAGAGAGACATTCGCGATCGGTTCATCGGCAATCAGCTGTGCGAGTTCAGTGTCTGACACTGTACTGTCAAGCTAAAAATTTTACAGTAGTCGTTGAAATAATTTCCGAAAGCTGCTCAGATGATCAACTCAGACAATAGTCAGCACCATTTTAGAAGTCATCACTAATCTACATTTAGGAGACAATTTCTGTATGTTCATTAGACCGTCTCAATGGAAACAGTTGGCTGTGAGAATTAGGGTTTACAGTAGAGGTTATGAGAAGATTTGAGTGTAGTGTATCTGTAGTGAGTGAGCTGGGTCGGCGAGCGCGTGTCCACTCTGGTCCCCTCTGTTTGCTGTTTCTCGGAACAGAGCCTCGAGGGGTCGCCACGAGACAGGTAACTACTCTCACAAAGACTCAGAGGAATAACACTGCATAGTTACAACGCACGGATGTGAGAGCTTAAGAAAGCTTAATAAGGGAGTCTTCTTATTGCATCTGTAAACATGTTTTGCATTTAAAGCAGTTGCCATTGTATACGTTTAAGACGCGACAAAATTGTTAAAAACTGAAATTAATAAAACAGTCATCAACAACCAATAAAATAAGGATGTTTCCACTTATTTTGACGTGTGGCACTTTTCTCCACATAAATGTTAATGCCACGTCCAAAAATGATTTTATACGGCAGGCGAAGCTTTAAAGCCAATTTACTAGAAATCGGAGAATGTGTCAAATCTTCAAGAAAAAATTAAATTTACTTCTAATTAACAACTGACCGAGCGTGGTGGTGTAACGGATAGCGTTCTGGCCTCGCATTCGGGAGGACGGCGGCTCGAATCCCCGTCCGGGCATCCAGATTTGGGTTTTCCATGGTTTCCCCAAATCACTCCAGGTGAATGCCGGGATGCTTCCTTCAAAAGGCCATGGCCGAATTCCTTCCCATTCCTTGCCCCATCCTTTCCCGTCTCCCGTCTCTAAAGACCATGTTGTTAAAAAAGGACGTTAAACTGTTAAAAAAAAAAACAAAAAAAAAAAACAACTGTACGTCTTTGGTCATTTCCTCAATTGCAAGTTGATCAATTTGTATCAATTTGGAAACAATGTGGAGTTCAGAGATCATGAAGTGAAATAACAAGTAAGAGAAATAACATGTAAGGAAAATTAATTTCCACCATCGAGCGTGGTGGGTGAGCGGTTAACGATCTGGCCTCGCATTCGGGAGGTCGGGGGTTCGAATCCCCGTCGAGGCATCCAGATTTGGGTTTTCCATGGTTTCCCCAAATCACTCCAGGCGAATGCCGGGATGCTTCCTTCAAAAGGGCATTACCGAATTTCTTTACAATCCTAGTTTCCAGTCTATCCCGCCTCTAATGACATTGACGTCGACGAGGCGTAAAGCCATAAACAAAAATAATAGAAATAATCATTTTACTGTACTTCATATTGTTTCCATGACGAAATGTAACTGGCAAAATGTACATACATCACATAGATGCCGCTGAAAGTGGTCTAAAAATGGAGCGAAACTCGTTCAGCGAAAAAATAAAAATAAACAGAATTCTATTGCTTTGGCGTATTATTAATCTTTACACAATTTGATTGCTTTTGATTTCTTGAAAATCACGAATGCCGGCAGCGTCATGCCTTACTGTGACTCCCATAAAGCTGCTATATTTCATCTCATTTAAATGAACGTTGTTATCCAGTAATGGATTTTTATGCGTTAAACACCTGTTAAAATTTAAATACATAACTCATCACCTGTGTAAGCGGCATTACTTACGTTATCTATTTATGTTATTGTTTGTAAACTTCTTTTAAATATTACACACAGACATCAGCCCTTATAGACACAAGTAAATAAAATAATGCCAAAACAGGATAATTTGTTGAATTCTCGGAAATAAAATGTAGTAAGAAGACTCTAACTTCTTAAGCAATTGAATAATTCCATCTCGTCTCGTATCAACTAGAAGTGGGTGCGCTCAGTGGAACTGAATTTGAAATTAGATTAAGAGAAATAATTACTGTGAAATGTAGAGTATTGTGATACGAAATTGAAGCTGGAATAGAATAATATGTAATAATAATTCTGATTACTGTTTGAGCAAGGCAATTATAAACAATGTGACAGGTTAAATACAGAATCAGAACTTTAGGAACAATAATATTAGAGATGTTAACAGAGCAAATTCCAAAAGATTTCATAACTACTGCTGTGGACCGTACTAGGCTCGGGCCGCTGTGACACATAATAAATTTTGAAATAATCAATTTGGTGGCAATTCTTTAATCTCCTTTCTTACAACTACTGTAACTCCAAGTAATAATTTTTACCGATGTAACAACATGAAACTATGGTGTACGGTACGAAAAAGAGGAGCAAATTTTTCTGTAGCTATACCTAATCATTGTAAATTAAATTGCATTGCATGCCCCTATTGATCTTACAACAGACATGCAATCTATGCCAATCCTCTCAATTTGGCTTAGCTCGTTTGCTTCAACATGTTGCATGACTACGCCTGCGATTTCTTGTCAAATAGAGAGTATCGTGCGCATACAGTCAGCTAATATAATTGAGTCTGCGGGTCTTGCGTAATATTCCAATAACTCTTATTGGGATACGTAAGAGAGAAACATTGCTATTTGCGAAATACAGGCACGTGTAATAGAATCATCCAATATTAAAAACAAGAATGATCATTCTACTTTAATAAAGTTGATAAGTGCAGTTCACCATTTGAAACTGCACTATATCATCTCAGAAACTTTACTTACATGTAAAGTTATATATTTTTAATTTTATTTCAACGGTCTTCTGACATTAGGACCGTATGGCAAGTTTCCGATATTTACATTTATCTCTTAAACATTTATTAATTTGGCGTTAAACATTATTATAAAATTACTGCATAAAATATTGCTCAAATCTTTACAATTGTTAGTCGCAGATTAATTCTTTCATACACAACAGTCTAAATATGTCGTTCGTTGCTACTGATAAATAATATTACATTACGATGCCATACAAAATTTAGTTAAAAAATACATGAAGTTAGCTCAGTACTGAAACACAGTACCAACAGGAAAGCTTTTACTACCAAAGACTATTAAGACAGAAACTTGTGCTTCATATGTATGTATTTCCAATTCCTCTAGATGTGGAAGCAGTGCATTGGCAATACTATACTTACTTCCCTTGCCTGATCTCATTACTATTCTGCTGGCACCACACTGCATATTACAATTTTACAAGTTTTCGCTATGAATGGAATTTTGTGCTTCTATATTTAATCTAAGACTTACTTAACACGCGAATGTTTGGTTTGCTAGCTGTTTAAAATTTTTACAACGATATCTTAATCAATGTGCATCAGATAATTGCATTTTGTGTTAGACAGTAAAAGAAAGGAGATTACAGACCAAATTGCCTACTTCAGTTAGAGAGCGGAATACCTTGGGACCAAAAATATAATGCATAGGTCTATTTGGAACATTACACTGATACTGACAAGTGTAAAGTGTCAGGTATTCACAATGAAATGATATATATATATAGCTTCAAAGCATAATTTACTTATTTCTTATTATTTTATTCTTTAATATTGATGATCTGAGTGTGTTATCAGGCAGATGAATATTGTAAACACAGGATTATTATTAAATTTAGTATTCACCAAAAATCCAAAACCTTGTGTAATTTCACGATTTTTCCAGTTCTATTATTTTGAGAATACAAAAAACACGTTTTTGCTGTCTTTTTTTGTAATATGTATCGTAAGCATGTACGACTTTCATTTCAGTTCTCACTTTAATCCGTAAATAGTTTAACAAAAAAAATCCATATGTATACAGGAACCTAGAATATCAAACATATTGAGAATTTAATTGAACCAATATTTAACAAACACAGTTTGTTCAACCGATAAATCCTTTATAGTGTTGTTGAATTCGGAATAAAGGAACCAAAATGCTACGCTTTAACAGGCAGTTTTGATGTGGGGAAACTGAAAGAATCTCTCTAAGAACAGAAATTTACGGACACTGTAGCTTCTCGAAGGACAGTAATCAGAAGAATAACGGAACAAGGTAAGAGTCAATAACAACTTGTTTACTAGATAATTATTGCAGAAAAAACATTGCTGTTGATAAGGAAGAGTAGAAATCAGAAAAACACTAAAGGTGATAATTTGGAAACTAAATAAAAATAAATTGTAAGAATGTCACAAATAAATCAGTTCGAAAAGAAGTTTCAGAAAGAGAGGTAAGGTTTGGTTGCACGTACTACTGAAGATCAGTAAATGTATCTGTCTAATATCGTGTAGTAACACCTTTCTCCCTGATGAGCTCCACAACACACTGGAAGCGTTTGGAAACCACACAGATCCACAACCCCCAACACTCTCCCACAATTCACGATGACCTGATGGAGAGGAAGGGGCGGGGAGAGGAGGAAGAGGCTCTGACATCTCTTCTGGGGGCTTTACAGATGTGCTCGACAGAAATGGCCTTTATGTCTAAGGAGATAACTTCACGGCTGTGGAGTAGTGGAGTAGTTACTGTTAAGGCTAGGTGGCATGATGCCACGTTTTGTTCACCAGTTGCAACGCTGCACACGAACAAACGGAAGCACACGGAGTTCAAGAATACTCCAGTAGTTTTTAGGGAGTGAGAGACGATATTAAGTCCACGTATACCGTCGCCATAAGAGAAAGCCACCTTCAATAGCTTGAAGAGTTCCCTGTTGGCAAGAACGATCCATAGCTTCAAGTTTATTTATTTATTTATACGCACATCGGCTTTGTACATAAAGAAATAATACTTAACATCAACATATAAGACACGCATATGATTATATAATTCATAAAAGTCTTTTAATGTTAGAGATTAGTCCAGCATGAGATCCTCCAAAAACGTTGATGTTGGTAACATGTAAGTTAACCAGACATCCTATTCTATGGTATGGCACAAATGCAACATAGTTTTTGTTGGGTTTTACAGCATCCAGCAGTCTTCTTGTTCGAAGATCTACCCTAGAGTAGTTAAATCGGAATTACTCGAGTATTTCTGGTGAATAAAAAAAAAAAAACATTAACGACTTTGTGGAAAAAGCATAGGTTTGTCAATTGCCTCCGACTTTGTAGGCTGTTAATGTTATAATAATGATACACATCACACACGTCTGTAAAGTTTTCGCCATGAGGATAGTGTAACAGGAACTTACAGAACTTTGTCGACACAGCTAATTTGTTGATCTGTAACTGGTGACCAGACAATATTACCATATTCCAGTAATGGTTTGACAAAGGCAGAGAAAAGTCTAAACAGTGTATTAACGTTTTTTTATTCTTTCCCAGATCTACATATGAATCCCAGGACACGAAATGCTCACAGAGTATTGTAGTTAGTATGATCAGAGAAAATAAGCCAATCAGCAATTACCACTCCCAAGTCTTTTATTGAGTTAACTATTCCCAAATTTTGACCACATAATGAATAGTTAACAGGCAGCAGGTTGTGACCTCTGGAAAACGCCATGACAACACATTTTTTTATATTAAGTTGCAACTTATTTAACTGACACCATGCCTCTAACTCGGAAATGTCTCGTTGTAGAATATCAATGTCATGATCACTGTATATTGCTCTGAAGGTCTTTATATCATCAACATACTGCAGATAGTCAGACTTAAATTACTCACCAATGTCATTTATGAATATGCTAAATAGGATAGGTCCTAGATCGGAACCTTGTGGTACACCAGAGGTAACAATGTACTCATTCGACAAATGACCATTCACACGTAATTCTAAACGCCTGTCAGATAAATACGAGCGAAGCCAGTCCAAGGCTTTCGATCGTATCGCATAGCGACTGATGGGAGTTATTTGCGATGCTCTCATACCCTGGTAGGTTCACGTCAATATCAACTCCTCAGGTCAGGAAATATTTTTCCACACTTCTAGTGTCAAGTGGCGAAGTTCCCGCGCATTTGGTAATGATTGTACCCTGTGATGGGTGGTAACCTGAGGTATTCACGTGGAACGATGGCTTCTGTTCCGCACAGTTAGGATATGGCTCTGGATGGCACTGAATTGCAGAGTCGTTGCACTTTGGCTCGTCTATCCAAAGTTACAACACAAACTTGCCGACTATGACTCCACTCATCCATTATGCTGTCCATAACAGCTGGTATTACCAGCAATGTATTTATCTCAATCGATGCACTCATGGTACATCCTTAACATAATGAATCGAAGAAAATCCCAGTGTCCTGCGTGGCTTCCGAGGTGCTGTGACAGATTCGTCGGGCCCGAACAGTTCAACAAGTTATCTGCGACCAGTTTGCACTTATCGTCATTGATCTTATAGTTCTTTCTACTATTATTTATAGCGCGAGCATCACTCCGCTTACACATAAAGTCCGGTATCTCTGATTTTCTTATACTTACGGCTTTACGTCTCTTCAATGACTAGGTCATTAAAGGCGGGAGAGAACTGGGGGCAAGAAACGGGAAGGAATTCGAATATGGACTTTTTCCAGGAATCACCCCAGCATTTACCTCTATGGACTTCGGGTAATCACTGTAAACCGAAATCTGAATTGCCGGTTGGGGTTTGGAACCCGTGGCTTAACGAACGCAGAGCCTAAAGTTACCGCTCTTCCATTTTGGTCGGTGAGTTTCTAATTCAGTTACTCTCTAGTACAGATTCGACATAAGATATGATCAAAACGAATTTTTTTTTTTTTGGCAGTGGAAATGCGATGTATTAATTTCAAAGCTGTTAAAAGCGATCTTCTTTCAATCTCAGGAGAAAGAGTTAGTAAATGGAAGAAATACGTATGAAAAGTGTTTGTCAGGCACAATCTGGACTGTGAAGCGTTAAAAAGGGGGAAATTTCTAATCTACTGGAGTATGAGAACCAGTTTGTAGGGGAGATTTTGAAACACTTTAAATGATTCAAACGTAAACAAAGCAATAGGCGTAGATATAATGTAACATTTAAAAAATGAATGAACTAGAAAATAACTCAAACTGACTTAAAAGAATTAAGAACATATGTAGTTCCAAGAATCATTAGGAAAAGTCGAGTTTCATAATCTCGAATGAAGAACAAATTGATGCATTTGAAAAGTGTTGTAACATTAATTAATCATCACAATATTAATTCAGTATTACTAACTAGGACTATTAACGTAAGGTTAGAAACACAAGTTTTAAAGGTGCTAAATAATATTCGTTTTGACCTTAGAAACAATCGATATACATGAAACTACTGGCACTACTATGAATATGAGGATAAATGAAAACGGCAAGAATTTCTTTGATGACTTTGTTAACTGGGAAGATATGTTTAAAATTTTAGAGGATTAAGATCTGGTGATAGAAGTGATTTATGATGAGAAAAATATATCGAGCGAGGCAAGGATGTAGTCTCTGCCCACAGATAAGCAACCCGGTTGTAAAATAAAAAATAGAAAAAAAATCAACAAAGAAAGAGAATATTTTACATATGCACAAAGGTTCGCGAAGAAACAATCAATTCTTCTTCAGCAACTTTGCCCAGCATAAGGGGTCAGCTGCCTTTGTGAGCAGTACCGGATTAACCACGTAGCAGGAGGTAGCAAATGCTACGGGCCTCACGCCTTCTTCACATTTGCTACGGGCCCCGCGCTGTCTTAATCCGGCCCTGTTTGTGAGTTTTACTCAACATTAGCAAGGCCAAATATAGAGATTAGCTTTTAGGCCACATGCGCTTGCTGACGCCAAGCATTTTATATCTACTGCCAGATCATAGTAAGTACTAATGCAGGACGTAAAGTGTTGTCATCAGTCTGCGAAATCTGTAATTATTTTCTGTGTCTGATAAACGTATTTTTAGTTTGTGAGATGTGTAGTTCAGGAGGCACAGATTAGGAACTGTACCAGCATTTTCCTTGATGGTTGCAGAAAACCGCCTAACCACCTCAGTCAGGAGGGCTGTTACACGGAGGCGTGGGTGGGCTCGTGCCCAGTGCATTGAAACTCCCCGACCAGTGTATGGCGCCTCAGCGGGAACTCAAGAAATAATCACTATGCCGTACTTTTTCACGTAAAATTTGGTGAACTTAAATCTCTGAATGGCATGAGGAAAATGGTGGTAGAATCATTCGAGTACTAAAACAAGGAGCTAAATACCAAGATTGGAATTAACGCAGTGGAAAAACAATTATCTATTACTAGCTAGGTACTGGTGAAGTGTAGAGGAAAGGAAAGATTAGATGAAGGAAATAGTAGACGAAATAGTTTGAGGAGTCATATAGAGATGGTGAGATTAGGTGATGATAAATGGAGATGGAGTATTGCATCAAATCAGAAGAGTGACTGTTGACAAGAAGAGAGCGAGATAAAAGCACTTAATGATAGCTTTAACTGGAACACTGTGATCAGATTTCAGAGTGTTCTCTGTTGCGTGCCGCGCACGTGCGTGACTTGGCGAATCCGCCTGGGCGTCGAGTTGTCAGAGTTGACGCTCGGACACTGGCGTATGTTCTCTCTGCAAATGAAGTCGCAACACGACAGTGCTGCCACGCCCACAACGACACCACAAACAGAGAAAATACAATACATCTGGTGTCCATGTTTAAAGTTGTCTGATCAATAATAATAATCTAAAAAAGACCTCTAAACCACCCATGTTAACTGAAAACACTAATGTATTACTTTTGAAAAGCCAATGTAAAATATTAGAATAAACGTTGAAATTCAGCAATACGCCTTCTTAGCTAACAGCACTATCGCTTCCTGGTTTTCACGCCACCTCTCCTGATTTAGCCATCTTCGGGGGTTGGGATCAAGACCCCTTCAGGTAAGTTTTACGGAGGTCATCATACCTGAAAAAAAAAAAAAAAAACAGATTTTAAATTCTTTATGAAGTACAGAAAAGTTAAATCTTATATGTTTGGAGACCTGCTTAAATTCCACCTTTAAAAAAAATAAAAATAATGACATTTGTGGTTGAGCAAAAGCAACAATCATGTATTATTTTTATTTGATAGGGTCTACTTATTTTAAATTATTCCAGCATTTACCTAAAAGACTACACAAAACCAGTTGATAACCATTTTCTGGATTATCGGTACGCAGAAATCCATAAACGCGCTGCTGTATGATCCCTAAAATTAATGGAATCTCATCGAGCACGAAATCTTTGGTGTGTACGCAGGTACTAGCAGGCAAAGGCGGATACGAGTACAATTCAAGATCACAGCCCTAACGTCATGACTTCACATCCAGTGAAGTTATCCCATCAACTCCAATGACGTCACAACTTCACCTCATTCCCATGACGCCACCCTCCCGCCATTTCCGATTACGCAACACATCCACTCGCTTCGGACGACGTCAAACAGGAACCCTTTTTCTATGTCGTCACAGCAAACCGCCAACGCCACCTCCTGGTTTCCAAGTCTCCTCTCCCAGACCTCTCCTGATTTGGGCATCTTCGGGGGTCGGGATCAAGACCCCTTCAGGTAAGTTTTACAGAGGTCAAAAATTTTGTTCTGTCAAAGTTAATTTAAAAAAAAAATCTTTTAAAATGTTTTTGTACACTGTCTTTGCATTAGGCCCTAAATGAACACAGCAATTTCATTGAGGCACAGTTACCGACATCCGAACCATGCGAGCCTTATCTTGTAGGCTATTAACGGCACGTTAACCGACCTAGCGAATCATCTCTAGCTCAGAGGGTAAGAAATATATACACTTCCAGACCAAAAAAAAAAAATATCCGGGAGACATGGTCGCATGTCACTGTTAGTTCGAACACATACACACCACTCGTGCGTATGTAAATAATTAGAGTTGCACTTCTGTGAGACGCTGAGCGGTCACCAGAGCTTATTGCTGTTGTTTGTGTTCATTGTTGTTGCTAGGCCTGGTAGGATTCATAAGTGGTGTGGACAGCGGCAGGTGTCGAGTTGTCACTGTGAAGGACTCGGAGATGCTGCGTACTCGTGTTCGACAGTGTTATCAGTGCCTGACAAAATATGAAAAGTGCCTCGTTGTGGGTCTCCATTAGGCCGGTTGATCAAATCGTGCAATATCCAGATTTTTGACGCATTAGGATGTGACCGTGGCCCGATGTCGGACTGTATGGGAACTGCAGACATATTCGTTGTCAATGTTCCAGTCGACCACGTCTGACCACCACAACGGAAGATCAGCGTATAGTCCATCAAGCCCATGGTAACCTTATCACATCTGCGGCTGCCATCTAAGAATAAATAATGGACACCCTGCAACATTCTGTATCATCCCAGACCATTCGTCTGAAACTAGCAGCAGGCGCAGAAGGGAATTACCGTCCCATGCGTATGCTGTAGTTAACACCACAACACAACTGCGTATGGAGTAGTGCCGTGACTGGAGTGTGACAATACTCTACACGGCAGAAATGCCTGACGGAAAACAGATTTTCTTTTCAAAAATTATGTTTAGTTTTCCACCCTTGAAAGTTTCAGCAGTTATTATTTTGTAATTACTTGCAAAAATCAGCCCGCTGCTTTCTTATCTCATCGTTATGTTTTGTATTTCTGCATTACATCGTAGTGTAATCTTGCTTGTACTCCCACTTATTCCCGTCCTTCATGCTTGGTATTTAAGTATCAGTTAGAAAGTTTATTTTGTGTCAGAGATTATGAGAAGTAGGTTATCAAGGAGTTGGCAGTGTATAAATAGTAGCGCGCAGGTAATGCCAGGCGACTTCGTGTGCATGTTGTGCTGAGGAATTCCGTTCAGGTTTCGTGGCTGGCAGTCGTTTGCCTGTAGGAGTGATGGACGGGGCAGCCACAGGTTGCGGCATTAGCAAGTCAAGCAGCTCCACCACGCGCCCAAAGCCGTCAAACGATCTGCTTAATTCGCCGACGTCGGCCATTCAGGATGGAATTTCATCGGACAGTTGTGCGGGAAATAACTGAAAACCATCTACGCTATCGGATCATATGGTGATTCTCCTTAGTAAGTTCCGCGAACCATTGAAACAAAAATCTAGAGTAATGGAAAGAAATTATGTCTGTCCGGATTACGTGAATAATTTAACGAATTAATCTTTTTCCATTAATCGATGATCTCTTTGAGTTACACGTTCAGCAGACCGATCGTCTGTACTGCTAGCACAGGTGTGTTATTACTTCAGTGAAGCACTGCGTTCCCTTTCAGTAGGTAGTAACAGAATGTATTACCCTACCACATATACGACTATGAAGAGCAGTAAGAGAACTTCGTAATATGTAAACATGTTCCAGAATGGTTTTCTGAATAAAATAAAATTAATTTGAGATACGTTTTATTTAGAAAATTACTTTTACTGCACGAAATGGAAGATATAATTCTTCCTAAGAAACAATTAAAACAGTATTAAATCATTTTGTCCTAAAATTAGATTTTATTCCGTTATAAGGATGGAAATGTGTAAAATTAATTTTTGTCTACTTTTGTCAGAAGTTTGAAATCCATTATATGCATAAGGGTGCAAATGGTCCATTACAATTTGTCTGTGTGTGTATGTGTGTGTGACTAGGCTGTAGAACATTTCCTAACTTTTTTTGGTTACATTAACGGTGCTTTTCTTTCAACTTTCAATGTTGCTTATCGTTTTCAGGTTAAGAAATACTCAAATCCGTCGTTTACAAGATTATTGAGCCGGTTCGGTGACTAGTGACACTTCACAGCTTTTAAGGGAGCGATGTAAATGTGCTGCCTGCGATGTTGAGTATTCAGAGCACACGCCCACAGCCAATATCTTTGTTAGCTAGACACGGGCTGGTCCGTTCCCTTTGCTGTCAAATGGATGATAGTTGATGACACATAAACGGCCAAGTTCCTTTGAGAGTCTATTTCTTTTTCTGGGGGGGGGGTCTGCCTTTACGCCTCGTCGACGTCTAGATCATTAGAGGAATGGACAAGAGGCAACAAATAGGAAGGATTTCGACCATGGCCTTTTGATGGAAGCATCCCTGCATTCGCCTAGAGTGATTTGGAGAAACCATCGAAAACTTAAATCTGAATGGCCGAACGGGGGTTCGAACCCAAGTTCTCTCGAATCCCAAGCCGGATCGTTACCGATCGCAGATTTTTCCTAAGGTTATACCAAAACAGAGCTGCCAAGCACCAGAAAGTCGTGGTCTGTCTAGGCACCAGATGGAAGTCCTTACCACCCAATATGTCTTGCTTCGTACGCCTTCTATACTACCCACCCTTTATTATTTTTTTCGCTACTGTGAGAATGATTACATCATCTTGTGATATACACATTAATACCATCATAACAATGGTTCATATTTGTTCTGAACTTGATTGTTTTTCGTTGATGAGGCTACCTGCTGGATGTAATGTTATGGTCTTTTAACCTCAGTGAAATAGGACCCTTATCTTGAGACCCCGTGAGAAAAACGAGACAATTCTCTTCCACCACTGGAAGTGACGCCGCTTTGAAAGCGGCGATCTCAGACCAGCGATGTTAGAGTCGACCTTGCTGTGTGGTACGCATTAATTCCGATAAGCCCGCCGGGAGCGCACGCTCAGCTTGTGTCGGCTACAAATGTGCCTGGGCACACGCGACCAGCGATGACGTCGGATTAGCAGGCAGCCTGTACCACTAATCTGTTACCTGGCCGGCCGGGCCCGCTAATGACGGACGGCGAGTCTGCATTATGCATCGCATTAGCTCCACACCAGATACGACGGCACACGAGCTGTCACAAGTCACTAATGGCAACAAGTCAGGGAACGTTAAGTATATATCCGGAATGGAGCAGGGCCGAACAGTAACGAAACCAGTAAAAGTACACTAAAAAAAAAAGTTCTTCACCGAAACGAGCTTAGTTCATTTACTAATTTAAATATTCCTAGTTCTTTCATAGCAATTTAACTGCGTGAATCGGGTGTCTGAAAAATTAAACGAAAATAATAGTCTTGCAAACGCTGTCTAGGCTCGCTGGGTTTGTCGCTGCCAGCGTGACCTCTGCCGGCCAAATACAGTGCAGAGGACTGAGCCTCGACATAGGCTCGAGCCTGACAGTATGCTCGGTCTGTTATTCACGTGCCACACTGGTACTAGACCGATACAATCTGGAGAACAGTGAACTGCATCGCAGTCTTAAAATCACTAAATCGAAGTTGAAGTAACTGAAAAGTGAAGGGTATATATCTTCTTCTTATTACTTTCTACGTGCTGTTGTATCATTTTATAAGATTGTATACGTTCGCTTTTAGAAAATTCGGGAACTTAACGACTGGTAACAACTCTTATGTTAATGAAATAGTAAAATTCGCCAGATTGCACTACATTTCAACATTGCTGTGGCGAAGTGCCGGTCTTTCATAAAAGTGGCACAATGATTCAGAAAAAATGGGAACATGATTTTTTTTGTTATTAATAATCACGAGTGAGAGTTATATCCATTATGTGATTAAAGTGAGTTCAATGTTGTGTATTAATGAGTACAGTGCCTTTCAAGTCATGAAATATATTTGAAACCTCCGTATAAATCATAACGTACTAAATATGGATTCAGGATACTTAATGCATGTCAGCAACTACAGATAACTTATTTATATTACGGGTTTCGTTACACTGTAATCTGATCTCATGGTTTGGAAACTTCCGTTAGATACGAGGGCAGATCGGAAAGTAACGCACAATAATTTTTTTCTCCCTTGGTATTGCAGCTGGAATGTTGAAATATCATGACGATATAGTTTGAAGTTTGCGCAATAGAGGGTATTTTGTTTTCATGTGCAGCTCTAGCGAGAGAAGTGTAATGGACAAATTTAATGAATAACAATTAAAATGAATAAAGTAATAAATTGTGGAAATACAGGTTGAGTGAAGGAGACAGCTGTGTAAATCGTGAGACCGGTAGTGGTCGAGACAGACGCTGACAAAGGCAGATTCAGCACTGAGCGAGCGGTATCGGGTGAACGCTTACATTCAGGCAGCTTCGGGAACATTCGAAGCTGGCGTCCGATATATGCTGAGTGGCTCTCGGGCTGCGAGAGTTTTCTAGAATGGACAACGAACTTCGATCAAGGTCTGCTAAGTCAGTACACTGCTGTACTATATAACCGAGGTTTCAGAGGGCCTCGGGGCTCGGAAGTGTTATACTGATCGACGTCGCCACCATGTCCGTTTAGGAAGCCAGCTGTGTCCGACCGGGTCCGAACTCGGTTCCGATCGTGTTTCCATCTGCTAGATCAAATGTTCTAGTAACTGCTCTAAGTACTCTTACCAGCGCCTGGATTGTGCTCCATGGGACAACATAGCGTGTGTAGACTCAGACTAACGTAAAGTAATAAAAGGGTTTAAAGTATTTACGGACTTTCTCCATTCGTGTCCAAGTCGTCTTTCAGGGGAGTTAGAGCCAACCCTGAAGAAAGCTGAAGAGAGGACGTTCGAGGGTGTGCGGCACTCCATGCAAGTAAGTGTTAAGAGGCTACAGTGCCTACCACTTGCCATTCCTGGCTAATCGACTAATCACCCCACTAATAATCGTCACCGGCTGTGGTTATGAGTTAAGGCGGTTGCAGCTTAGTGTTGGGTGACTAGCAGTCGGTTACGTAATGGTAAAATAGACATTACATTTTTTGGTGTCAGAAAAAACGAGGCGAAGACTTGAACGCAGAGGAATTGGTACAAGAAATTGGGTGATGAATTCAACGCAAACAATGGGCTACAAGAAGAACTGGATGCAGAGTTAAAAAACCAGGCAAATAGAGCAACTAGACGCTAAGAGCAAGGAAGAACCCTGGCTTGCCAATTCATATAACATCTTCAAGATCCGGACTTCGAATCCAAGCGGTCGCGGCGACTCCAAGCAGAGCAGCGGCAGCAGCGGCACGGCGCGGAACTCGCGGTACTACGCGGGAGGCGGCAACCATCGCGGGTGTCAGGCGGACAGCATACCTGCCAACCGACAGGCGCGGAACGAAGCGGGCAGCTGAGCAGAGAACGTCTCCGGACCGGCGATAAGATTTCGGTGAGTAGAGTTCAGCTCATTTATTAAGTCAGTATGCCTACTACAGGCGATACAGCTTCAGGCGATACAGCTTCAGGCGGGGCAGACAGTCAGATGCTGTCTCC
>JARYHS010011408.1:98973260-99156137 GCA_031002005.1 Vandiemenella viatica
TTGTGAAGCCTTAAAAAATTAACTGCATGAGTTCTATAGTCTCTGGTCAAGATGTAGGATAGTGCATTGTTTGCCGAGCTGACTAGAGAACACTCGATAAGACACTTAACTTGGTTGTCGAAGTTTATGCGTTACTTATCAGGCAGTGAGGCAAAATTGATACAACAGATTAACTATCCTCGCAGCAGCAGATAGTGGATCTCAATTTAAAATTTACAACTGTTTCCTTTCTAGATTTATCCAGCTATGGACCACGAGGTTCTTAATTCCGACGAATATTATACTTAGCCCAGTTTTCCTTCATCCCTGCACTGTGGTTGTCTTTTCTTTCCTGTGTGAAGTTTCCCCCAGATCAGGGGCGCAGTGTTACGGCTGTTGGTGACTGGAGAGAGTCGGATGCTTTCATCTCCATTCTGAACCTATCCCTGTTGTTAATCTCGTTGGGCTCGATTTCCATTCACCACTGGTTATATTACACGCTGATATTTTCGAACCCCATTTCTCTCTACTTTCTGCTGACTATATTCGGCTCAGAATAGTGCTTTGAGTAGTCGCAATTGATGCGTCCGTTGATTGGCTGTGGTAGTAATATTATATTTTATTTGGAGTTGTGAGGGGTGCCGTAAGGACGTAACCCGTCAGCATGTGTTGTGCCTGGCTCGCGCGCGTGCGATATGAGAAGTCGGCATCTGCTGGGCAGGTGTGTGCTCACCCTTTGTGTCCCTGTACACCACCCCTAGCTCGGTACTCGCAACACGCCCCATCTGCCACGTTCAAAAGGTCACATTCCAAAAGTCTGACACTATTGTGAATTCGCGGTCTGCTACGGTATCCAGCAACCCCTACACAAGCGCGACCGAATAAGCGAGTTCTGCACTGCCAACGAATTTCGATCATTTTTCAGCAAATATTGTCTCTGTGTTGCATTCTGTTTCAACTACTCAATCGACTTTCTCTCTGTCTGACTTTCGTTCTCAAAACATAATGATGATTTCTTCTGGGTTTCACTATGTTATTAACTAAATATTACAAATTTGTTAAAAAAAAAAACTTCATTTATCCTTGTCATCTACGCCAAATTTTAAAACATCCTATTGCTTACAACTATTACATAGCATCGAATGACGTTGCACCTTTGATTTCCTTTCCTTATTACTATTAAAATATTCTTATTTCTTATAGTTGCCACCTACAGTAGTGAATTGCAATAAAGCAATGAGATGCCATTCGAAGTGGGATTCACCCATTTCTAGAAACACAATCATTTTTCTTATTTTAACTAGGACTATCAATAGACATTCCGTTGAATACTGTATGCGTGTATTTGTTATGCATGTTTCATCAAATGATGCGCTCTACTCCATAACTGACATGCCGACATGCTGACTGAAGCAACATGCCCGGGATCAAATCTGATTTCAGATTTTAGCCAGCAGTTTCTCACTCGATGCTGCCACAACACGTCTGCACAACGCTTACGCTATTCCTGGACGGATGGTAACACTTTCACTCTTGGATTATGGGGAAAAAACGTTTCTTCTCCAAAAGCTTTATGTGATCAGTTACTAAAATAATCTTTCTTAAGTAAAGATTCATAGATTTTATGATTTAAATTTTATGCTTATACTGGTTGGCTCGCTGACAGAGTTTTTGCCGCTTCATCAATTATCTTTTTGTTGTTTGCCGGTTCAGCGGGAGAGAATGCAGCTTCCAAGTGAGAATCCCACAAAAGTTGTGGTAGTTAATGAATCCGTACCAAAGTCCTTACATGAGATTTATCAATTTAAAATAGCACTACTTGTTGATGCTGAAAAATGATCGAAATAATACAGTTGTTGAAGCTAACTGTAAGACACAAGACAGAGAGTACAAGCCTTCCTAGGAATGCAGGAATGTCACGTGGGCTATACAATGTGGAACAGAATAATGGAAAACACAATACGGAATCCCAAACGTGATATTTTATGTATTAGTTCATTTTGTTTTATCTCCGATCACATGTTCGTGCATCCCCGAAGCGTTGAAACGATACATAATAAGTAAGCTTAACAACTTAGCTTCCACTTTCAGATACGAATATCAGTAATAAGTCAATATAGTTTCTTTTCGTGTCATCCACAGCATGTTGAAAGCAATAACGAAAATTGGTGGAACGTATATAGTTTAATGATTATATCAGGCAGCCAAATCTTATATATAAAAATCAATGTTTGTTTGTGGGTTTGTTCGTCTTCTATGCATTCCTATACCATTTATCAGATTTCAATGAAACTTTGAAGAGTTTTTGAGTGTGCGTCTGCGAATGTTCCTGTGAAAAAAAAAATTCCAAAAAGTCACCCCCTATTCCCCATAATTTAGGCAAAACCGCATTTTTTATCCGATTTAGATAGGAATTTGTACACTTATACTTTAAAACAAACATAAAAATACTGCCTACATACGGTTTCCGAATATCAGTCCCCTCGTCCCCTTTCCACCCCATAATTTAGGCAATACCACATTTTTTATCCGATTTAGATAGAAATTTTTACACTTATACTTTAAAACAAACAGAAAAATACTGGCAACATATGGTTTCAAAATATTCATCCCCTCTCCCCCTTTCCACCTTTACCCCATAATTTAGGCAAACCACATTTTTTATCCGATTTAGATAAGAATTTGTACACTTATACTTTAAAACAAACAGAAAAATACTGCCTACGTATGGTTTCCGAATATTCATCCCCTCTCCCCCTTTCCAACCCCATTACGTTTTTACCCCATAATTTAGGCAAACCACATTTTTTATCCGATTTAGATAAGAATACGCAACATTAATCCACCAGTTTTGTGCAACAGAACCAGGTTCGCTGTGAAAAAAACTGATGCCGAACGTAATTGAGGCGACAATTCATAATGGCATGTCGAAAGGAGAAGATGTGCTGATTCCACGTATTCCCATCATTCCCACAGATATGCCATTTGATTTCAAGCGTCTGCAGTTCCCTGTTCGCCTTGCATTCTCAATTACCATCAACAAGGCACAAGGTCAATCGCTTCAAGTTTGCGGATTAAATCTGGAAAACCCATGCTTCTCACATGGTCAGTTATATGTAGCATGCTCACGAGTGGGACAGCCGGAAAATTTATTTGTTCTTGCAAAAGATGGAAAGACTAAAAATATTGTTTATGCTAAAGCACTTGAATAAACGTTCTTAAATTAAATTTCAAACACAAAAATAAAACACTGTCTTTTATTGGTTTTGTATATTTAAATATGTCTGTATTGTGTACATATACCAATTTAGAATGAAAAACAGGCACCATCTGTTTGTCCTTTTACGGCGAAGCTTTGGTGAGTTGTCGACTGGATGACTGAGAAGGTTCCTGTCAAAAAAAAATTAAAAAAACCCACCCCTCCTCCCCATAATTTAGACAAAACCACATATTTCATCAGATTTCAACGGGAATTTGCACATTTATACTATGAAACAAACAGAAAAATACTGCCTGCATATGTTTTCCAAAGCGCATCCCCTCTCACCCTTTCCAACTGAAAATAAATGAAACAGCAGTTTAAAATTTATATGTAAATATTTTTTCATTTAATCTATGTGCCTACTCAAGTCCAGCAATAGTGAAGCATTGCCGGGTCAGCTAGTAACATATAAAAGCAATCGTCTTGATTGTTGTATGTTAGCCTCTTAATCATAACAGGGCAGAACAGAATACACTTCAGAGATGAAGGTTTTAGGTGCTAACAATCTTAGGATAGAGATTGCGCTAACATTGTCTAATGCAAAATTATTAGCAACACTGCATAGTTAGCCGTGATGACGGTTTTATAACATTTTGTAATGACACTTCTTTTCGACCTATATTTACCTAAAGTACAAATGCACAAAAAACAGTTATGTAACTACCAAACCAATTTTTTGACACTTTACTGTATGAGAGTAATAGCGTGTGACATGCGAACTCATTTCGGCACAAATGCTGCTCAGAAACAAAGGAGAGAAAGCGTACTACGTTAGCGTGGGAGAGTAGTCAACAGGTAGAAGAAACATTAAACTTCCGGCGGTCAGAGAAGTGTTCGGAGGAAGTTGTTCCGACGATGCCGTCATCTTTCAAACCGCAGGAAAGGTGTCAGCCGCGACACGCAATCCACGGCAACACGCGACCGCGGAGATGGTTAAATGGTGCGCACGGCAAGGCACTCCGGAATCAAGACGCCACAGTAACTACTGGGCTGTTGGAGGTTTCATTCTGTTCGAGGACAGCTGATGGGGGAACTAATCAAACCTCGACAAGTTCAGGAAGTCGTGTGTTCAGTATCCTTGCATAAACGATGATTTCCCTGAAAACTGAACGTAATCTCATACCCCACATTCACTCAAATTGCTGTCCATGAGTAACGAGAGGAAGATCTTTTGCCGTAAGCAGCTGGGAAATGTTGAAGCCAGAAAGGAAATATGGAACACTGCCTTTGCGAATATTCCCTCCATTGTGTAAGCTATTTTGTTGGTTGTACAGCTTACCTTTTTTTGTTTTTTTTTTTTTTTTTTAGTTCCTATTCAACACAAATAAGATTGCAGTCTACACTATTTGATTTCACAGATTTCCTATATTTAAATTAAACAGTTCAATTTCATGGATAGCAGTTTCTTCGACTCCAACTCAAAACCTTTTTCATTTATTTTAAATTAATTTATATTAATTCTCGAGCCTGGCCACAGGAACCAAATAACATCCTAATTAAATAGCGCTTGCTACCTGCGATATTCTTCGCCACTAACTCCTTTGTCCAGAGATATTCCTCGCCAGCAAATACTTGTTCCAGAAATAGTGTTTTTATTTAACACTGGTCAATTATACGCGAACGAAAATATTAAGAGTGATATTTAGATATTCTTCATTATTTCACAATGGGCACAAGGGACGCTAATGGGAACTGCCCATCCTTACCAAGTGATTTTGGAAAACCACTGTAAATCACATTCTCGATAAACAGTTTGGAATTTTTTTTATTCCCCCAAGAGTGAGTAGGTTTAAGAACACGTGGACATATATAGGCAGTGTGGCTGAACGTGCTAATACAAGATGCAGTTAGTCGAACATTTTCAAAGAAGTTCTTTCAATTTATGATGCTAAAAAGCTAACCGTGGGCCTCAACCCGAATGTTCGTTCAATCATCCTGAAGGAGGGATACTAAGCCTGGTGTTAGAGATAGGACGGTCAGTTCCTTTTCTTCTAATCTAACCTAAACCAGTAATCCCGCCGGGTAAAGGAGACCTACAGTTTAACGCGGAATCCGAATCACGGACGCGTTTTGACGTACTTCACATTACATAGCAGCCTGTACCATAAGTAAAGGTCGGGTTAAGGGCCTTTGAAAATCCCAGCTGAGATTGGGACTCGAGCAGGTTGTAACAGCCCTTATACCTGAATTTTGAATAGCATTTGGACTGTGTGAAATATTTGTAGTGAGCCAAAGTTTGCTTGAAAGTGATTTGATATGTTTATTTTGTAAATTCTTGTAAATAAGTGTATATAGACTTTGTTTTAGGTAAGAAAATTATTTAAAGACCATTTAATATGTTTAAGAACCGAATGATGCAAGAGAATTTATTAAAAGTTTGTATTTACTTGTATTAATGTATGTTACGATGTCTACAGGACAATTTTCCACCATTTGAAAGGATTTCTGTAAATAATTTTGTATTTAAGTATCTATAATTACCATTTCTAATCATTTTGTAATGTTATTAATTAATTTTGTATCAATTCCGATTGTTTTTAATATGTTTGATTGTTTGAGTGATTGTTAATGATCGAGAAATATCGGGCGGATGCCTTTGAAGAATTCTCGTAATTTCGATAGACTCTATATAAACAGATCGCCTGGACAGAGAAGTTAGTTTGCATTAAGTATTAATTCAGTGTTACAGAGACATTCATGCAAGTTCAATTCAAGTATTCAGTAAGTCAGTATTGCATCTTTGGATTGTAACAACTATGCTTGTGAATGTCGCAGACTTGTTTTGATTGAAAATAAACGAGCATCAACATACATTGTTTTTTGGTGGACTTTTTAATTAATTAATGCAGTAATTAACCCACCAAAGAACCTTAACATGGCGACCGTGACAGGACGAGAAGTTCTTAAACATCTGTGGGATGTTTATCTTCTAAAAAGAATCTGCAGAAAATTGCGACGGAGTATCGGCGATTAAGCGAACATAACCTGCGAAAAAATTTAGACCGGCTACGACACGGATCCGACGCCGAGTGGATCTTCTTCGGCCTAAGGCGGAGAATTTTCATCGGGAATCGGCTGTAATCTTCCGACGTCGAGTGGATTTCCTTCGGCCTCAAAATCGTCTTCCTACAGTGAATTGTGAAAAGTGTGGTTAAGTGTTTGAAGTCAGTGTGGTGTTTAATGATTAATTAAGTGCTTCTAAGTGAAATTTAATGTGATACAAAAGTGAGGAATAACTGTAAGTACGGCAGTGAATATTCAAGTGATTTCTTTTGCATGTTATAGTGTGACAGATTGGAAAGATTTTAATTTTACTTAATTTTGTTTCTTATATTGATTTGGCTGATTACTAAAAATGGCTGATAATCAGAACCTGCAAGCTTTTCTAGAGTCATTTGTAACCAATTTTAATGCAAAATTTTCTGAACTTGATGGTAAATTTTCTGAGATCAATTCTCAATTTTTTGAATTTAGAAATGAGTTAAAAAGTGATAATCACAGCAAATTTTCTGAAATTAAGTCTCAGTTTTCCGAAATTGATGACAAATTTGATAATAATTTTCCAAATTGGATAATAAATTTTCTGAATTTAGAAATGAGTTAAAAAGTGATACTGACAGTAAGTTCTCCAAATTTGACAGCAATTTTTCTGAATTTAGAAATGAGTTAAATCTTGATGGTAAATTTTCTGAGATCAATTCTCAATTTTTTGAATTTAGAAGTGAGTTAAGGAATGATAATGACAGAAAATTTGCTGAAATCAATGACAAGTTTTCTCAACTGCAACAAAGCAATGATAAAACATTCTCTGATTTGACTAAATGTTTTGATGTTAAAATCACAGAGCAATTTCAGGGTTTTAGCTCTCAATTCAAAGAGGATATTAACAATTTAGATTCTAAATTGGGGAAGGTAGTAACAAAATGTAAGGAGAAATTTGAAAAGGTTACAAAATTTTGTGAACAGAATAAGGCTGAATGTGAAAATTTGATTTATAAAGAGGTGAAGGAAGTCAGTGAAAATTGTGATAAGATGAAGGAGGAATATGTTGCTTTGTTCCAAGCTAATGATGTTAAGGTTAATGAGTTGAGACAAGAGGTGGGATTAAATATTAATACATTGGTGCAGCAACAGGAACAGTTAGCGCATGGATTAGAAAGAAATGTAAATCAGTTGGAAAAAATGGTTACTGGGCTACAGGTTCAGTTAAGTCAGATTCCCTTAGCAGGTAGTCCAGTTATCAGTGCTGATATTAAGGAAGAATTTGAATTTTATGATGATAGTGGGAGGCTTCACCCTATTGAATTTATAGATAATTTTGAAAGATCAGACTATTTTAATTTGTTACCCGATAGTAATGAAAATTGCACTTGTGGGTAAACATCTAAAGTCTTATGCTAGGGCATGGGGTGATAGACAAGCTAGGGAAGTGACTGACTACAAGCTGTTTAAAGAAAACTTTTTGAAACATTTTTGGTCGACAAGCAGGCAGATTCAAGAAAAGAGAGACTTGATGACTGGAAGACCCTACTAAACCTGGTAGGGAAACTCAACATGACTTTTTTCATAAATGTTGGATCCGTTGTAAGTATTTAGACCATCCTTATGGAGAGGAGGAATTTACTGATTTGATAGGAGCTAGGCTACCTCAGCAAACAAGAAATTTAATTGCCACTTTGGATGTAGTAAATGTGGATAGAGTTTCTGAATTGTTGAGACGCTTGGATGCCCAGGAGTCATTCAATGAACAACATTACCACCATCAACACCATAGGAGGGGCAGCAGGAGTCCCCCTAGAAGGGGTAATGGGTCAAGGGATGGTAGATCGAGGGGAAGGGATCGTAATAATTATGCAAGAAGGAATGATAATGGGGGAGTGAGAGAACAGAACCCTCAATCTGAAAGGGAAAGGCAGCATGGGGGGCAGACAAACTAAAGACCACCCCTGTTATGGGCCCCGCAGTGGTGGACAAGAAGGTGGGTCCAGGTACCAACTGCTATAGAGTTAATACCATCTTTATGAATAATCCCCGAGAAGATTTATTGGAAGAGGTGGAGGTAGCAGCAAGTGAATTTCAGGATAAGGTTATGATAGATGTAATTAATGATGTTGATGATTTAAAGACTGATAATAAGATAAAGCGGGAAGGGGACCACCATAGTACCTTATCACTAGAATCAGTGTGCGAAAGTAATAATTTTCATGTAGAAGATTTTCGAAATGGTCACTGCTTAATTACAAAAAGGGGTGCAGAATTTATAGTGCATACTACAGTGTGGCTATCGGAAACTTATAAGGTCCAGAATGGCATAGTTGGGACTATGTGTGCTTATATAGGTGGTAATGAAGTTTGTAGAAGTGCTGAAATCGAGGAGTTTCTCAGATATCTTGAAGATGAAGGTGATACAGTGGTGTGGATAGGAGACCCAGATGAGGAGGAGAATTGTAAGTCAAAGTATTTGTCTTCTGAAGAGAGAGAGGTTGAAAAGCCATATGTACCAATCCCTAAGTTAGAAAAATGTCCTAATTTTGACCTAGCTGATACATTATTTAGCTCTGTATTTGGTGTAGATAATGATAATGAAGAAATGGGTGGGAGTAAGGATTTATCTGAACCAGTTTCTTATCTGGAAAATTGTACAGAATGTGACTTAGATGACAGTATGTTTTGTACCCTCTTTGATGTGGAAGCTAATAGTGAAGTAGTAGTTGCTGAGAAAAATAATTATTTTGTGGAGGAAGTCAGTAAGCCAGATGTTAAAACAGTTTTAGGTACTGACTCAGATAATTTGGTAAGCTTAAGTAGTAATCAGATGATGAAGAGTGGGGTTGGTAGTAATGATGGACTAAACTGCAGTAGTGAGAATAATAAATTTGTATTACCAGTTGGGTCAGCAACATTGCTTTTAAGTGACAATCAATTTACTAAAACAGAACCATTTTATGTCTCAGCTGATGTGTGGTTGTACCAAAGTCTGTTGTCTGAGATGATAGGAAGTTTGTTTTTCTGTCTGTATATAATGAAGCTTTGTGAAAATAGAAATGTAATATTAAATGTGTATACAAAAGTTGAAGAAAACTGGAAGGTTAGGAAAAAGTAACTTACATGGTTCTGGGTTTCCAGGGAACTCCTGGAACCCACTTATGAGAATTAATTGAAATGCATGGTTTGGGGAGGGGTCAATAGCCTGTAAATGTCTAATTTTGTAAATAAGTTTTTGAATTGATGCATGTAAATAGTTTGTGTGAGTACTTAAGGTCAGATACAGATGTAAGCATTTCAATGTATAATTTGTGACAGTTTTGTGTAGAGACTTTTGGTATATTCATGATGTTGTGACTTTCTACATTTTGGTGACAAATTATCAGCTGTAAAATGTAAACAGACTGGTGTAATTAACAAGCAGACATCAAGTGTGTAATTTGGAGTGAAAAAATTGTAACTTAAGGTGATGGCATTGAACGTTTGTTGTGTAAAAACAGTAAATGATAAAATGATTGGACCTGAGAAAAGACAATTATTGTAAACAAAATCAGTGTCATGGACTATGTGCAGATGTTGTATGAAGAATTGTATTTGTTCATTGTAAAAGTCATTATGGTTGATTGATTGTAATCTGTTCGTGTCTGCATTATGTGTACATTCAACCTGCTTAGATTCGTGACGGATTCAATCAATTTTATCTGTGTAAAATTAAGTGAATTCTGGGGAGGGGTTGTAACAGCCCTTATACCTGAATTTTGAATAGCATTTGGACTGTGTGAAATATTTGTAGTGAGCCAAAGTTTGCTTGAAAGTGATTTGATATGTTTATTTTGTAAATTCTTGTAAATAAGTGTATATAGACTTTGTTTTAGGTAAGAAAATTATTTAAAGACCATTTAATATGTTTAAGAACCGAATGATGCAAGAGAATTTATTAAAAGTTTGTATTTACTTGTATTAATGTATGTTACGATGTCTACAGGACAATTTTCCACCATTTGAAAGGATTTCTGTAAATAATTTTGTATTTAAGTATCTATAATTACCATTTCTAATCATTTTGTAATGTTATTAATTAATTTTGTATCAATTCCGATTGTTTTTAATATGTTTGATTGTTTGAGTGATTGTTAATGATCGAGAAATATCGGGCGGATGCCTTTGAAGAATTCTCGTAATTTCGATAGACTCTATATAAACAGATCGCCTGGACAGAGAAGTTAGTTTGCATTAAGTATTAATTCAGTGTTACAGAGACATTCATGCAAGTTCAATTCAAGTATTCAGTAAGTCAGTATTGCATCTTTGGATTGTAACAACTATGCTTGTGAATGTCGCAGACTTGTTTTGATTGAAAATAAACGAGCATCAACATACATTGTTTTTTGGTGGACTTTTTAATTAATTAATGCAGTAATTAACCCACCAAAGAACCTTAACAAGGTGACCATCTGATCTTCAGTCAGACGCCTGACCACTGAGCCACCAAACCACTCACATTACAAACGAGAGAGAGAGAGAGAGAGATGCCAAAATAAAATTGGAAATTTTGATGTCTGAGGTTTCGTCAGCAAAAACGAAATATATTTAGGCATAGCGCACCGTTTTTCGATGACCAAAAATCCAGAATTTTAATTCTGTTTATCGCCTTGTTGCCATCGTATTCGATGACGATGGTTTCTCCCAATGACATCA
The DNA here is from genome assembly GCA_031002005.1 of Vandiemenella viatica. NCBI lineage: Eukaryota > Metazoa > Arthropoda > Insecta > Orthoptera > Morabidae > Vandiemenella > Vandiemenella viatica. The sequence goes on from JARYHS010011408.1 coordinate 98,984,185, forward strand.
ACAGAATTTAAAATGTGTGATGTAAAACAAAGGAAACAGGTGAAGTGTTACGCATAAGTCTCCTACTCAAGTCAGACATTCTCATCTATACATTCTTTGTGAAAATCAGAAAAGATCAAGGACATGATATTTTTTTGATAAAGTACACAAGCGACAGATTTCTGCACACTTGAGAAAGAAATTTAATATAACTCCGGATCATCATTGACAGAATAAATGGTAGCATAGTAATCAAAAGTTCGTGCGATTTCCTCTCTTCCCCGAACATAAATAGATTCTCTAAGCTGAACGGGAGAAATACTTCTGCTACAATCACTATTATTTCTATTATGTCTTATTAAAAAAAAAGGACAACATCTTGGCTAATTACGAATAATAAGAAAAATAATGACACACTTTAAGTGAAAATTTCTGATAATTTCCTTGCTATGGCGAATCTAGTAAATTTCACCGAAAATTATTTTAGGTACGGGAAAACCAAATCCCATAAATGTTTCATTGATCTATAATGAAATTCCCAGAATAAATCTGTCGTTGAAAACGCAACTACGAAAATATTTTAGAATGGAAATATGATAAAGAGCATAAAATCACACAAAAAAACAATTAACCGCAGTATCTGGTACAATTTTTTCAATATGCAACCTGACACACAAACATAACGAAACAAATAGAAGCTACGTGGAATATATTGAACCTAGTCAATGTTACTAGTCTGACGACTGATTCTGGTAGAAGTATGACGTAAGTTGCCGATTTTGATATCCCAAAGCAAATACAATACGTTTTATCAGAAAAATGCCATCCCATTAAATGTTTTAATGTTCACATTTATTGCATCTCAGTTCTGCACCTGGTATGTTTAAAAAATATTCCACCACCATCTGCTGTACAACGCTTCATCGAACTTAAGTACTGATTCATTTGAAACATACAGATGCTATTTTGAAGTTTATAATGCGAATTCAATAGTTTCACGTATTATTAATTTTTATGTATTACCTTTTGACTTTGGTTAATGGGAACTACTTGTTTATGAAATGGATATCTCGAAATTATAAAATTCTTAATATACGTTGTTGGGATTAGACTAGTTGCTACGGAAGAAGTGGCTGTTCCTATAGTTCTACTTTGATGTCTGACGAACAAGGTATAACATGGTGACTCATACAGACAGAAGATTGTCATCTAGCGTCAAATAGGATTAAGAAGAGGAATTTAATATGCTTCACCGATTTGCAGCCAGGATGACCACTTGTGGAGATTAAATTAGTGTTCTTTTCCGAGAGTATGACCTCCCCTGCAGTAATAAAAACAGTGACTCCGCAAGCAACACAAACAAACAACTCTCAAAGGGTGGTTCCTAGAGAGGGTACGGGATGACGCATGGTGTTTTACCTAGTGTTAAATGAATCAAACACTTAAACATGCTGGGGAAAACGAACTGTGAAACGAAGGAAATTGGAATTTGTTAAGTTATCCATCTTGTTCTACTGTCTCACGGATTATTACGGTATTGATAATTTTATACAGTTTTCCGTCACTGCCGAATTCCCCTCTCGTAAATGATATGTGTGACAGAAAATGAGGTATTAGGCAAATAGACCATCTAGTTCTTCTTTAATTTAGTACAACCTAATAAGGGGACATTGTAATTTTTCTGAATAGCGATAGGCATTGCTTGATTGAAACCAATAAATGTTCGGCAAGAAATTAAGAACTAAAATAATGGTAAATTTCAAAGTAGCTTTTTGCTTAAATAAATTTCTAGGATACAAAGATTTATATAATGTAAGTACAGTGACTAAAATTTATCAGTTCCCCTATCACTGCACGAAATTTCTTGGCAGAACTGTTCGTTAGCTCTTCAGTTAATTCCTTGAAACAGATCTGCCGCTCAAAGGCTTACTATAACTCGAAATTTTCTGTGATTCTTCCTCTGTACTAGGGAACATGCAAAAGTAAATTATTCGACTTCAATAACGAGCTGTTCAGTGTTCTAATCAATTATTTTGTTTTATTACTTCAAACATACTCCTACAATGAAAATCAAAAAGATAAACCGCACGATGCGTGGGAACGTCCTTTACACACTGGAACCGTTGTTATAACATATTCCCTGTTACCTGAAACGCGTAATAATTAAACACTAACTATGCCGTATTACCTACGTTCAAGTAACTAGTCATGAAATCTGATAACTGAGTAGTGACTGCACAAGCAATTCCAGCTTTGATTTAATACTTCTCCAAACTATTCATAATCAAATTTTCGATTTATTTTTAATGCAATCAATAAGATACCCCGCTAATGTATGGCGAAATAACATAATCGTAAGTTTATATATTCTTGTGTTTTTTGTAGGTTTCCAATACATTTTTAACAAGTATATCACATTTAAAAGTTCAAATATTAGTGTGTATGTACTTTCAGTAGAAATACATATACGAACAATTTTTTTGCATGTAACACTTCAAACAATATGACATTGCTTTGCACTAATGTTTGTGGTGTTATTTTGCTCACGAAATACACATTTGGGTGACGTTAAATGGGGATGTAAATAGTCTTTAAACCTCAAACAGAATGGCCTGTAACATTGTTCTACCTGTCAATATGAGGCGTCTAGGTGTGTGGTCAGATGGAGACGTCAATTAATTAATAGACAGCCTCTAACCAACATATTACAGTTAGAACCAGAAGTAAGCAATTGAAATTTGGTGTTTCATATGGTACTTCAATGAAGTGCAACAGAGTTAGAGGACTTCACAGTGGGTTTGGCAGTGTGCGAATGTAAAGAAACATTCCGCTGGTATTCTATGGGAATAACTCACAAATTAATGTTTTTCTCCTATATGTAACAAAATAATTCAGATTGCGAACTTCAGTCGTTGAGTGATGATTCTTAAAAATATTGCGAGTCTAATAAAAGTGCTAAAGAAATTACTTTTATTACAACTCTAGTGAGTCCATATGGAAATTCTGCACTTAGGCGAAATGGCACAGTGAAGTGTTTTTGCGGAGATTGTTACATGTTTACAAGTTTTTTGTAGGATATTATTTGAAATACTGAATCTAGCTGTGGGACAGACATTATGTCACCAGTGCCATATCGAAGCATCAGGGGAAAAAAACTCCAGCACCGAAACTTCTATTTATAAACAAGAAATCCAATATACAAAGCCGTGTTAACAATTCATCAAAAGCGAAGAACTTAATCTTTAAAGTGGTACCTCATTTACCGATTTTGTTTACGTATGAAGATATAAAAGTGGTTTGTCTTGAAAAACCACCTTCTGGATGTAATACGTGTGTAATAAGATTTTCCTTGACGATACCTCCCAGCCACACACGTTGCAGTTTGCCGACCTGTGAGGGGCAGGTGTGCGGCCCGCATCTTTGTCCGTAATTAGGAGATAACCTCTGCAGAGGAGAGCCGAGGGTATCACAATGCCACTCTGCTCTGTGGGAAACGCGCCGTCTTCGAGGTCTGAAGAGCCTCTCACGGGACACCACGCTGTGTCAGTGCACAAGGGGAACAAAAGACGATACGGCCAGGAGTAAGGCTATCACTTCAAGCTCTAGCTGGGAAACTCCAACCGCTCATCTAGACAACAACCAACGCTGTCCACGCAATTGCAACGGCTGTCTCCCCACTCACTAAGTTCAACTCAGCTTCTAAAGACAAATACAAAACTAGCACTGACACCTGTGAAGCTTTCACCTGAAGGGAAAAAAAACTGCTTCATTTCACTGTGTAACGCAGAATAAATAACGTTTATTAAACATTTTTACAAAAAATAATGAAATATTATATTCCAAGAAAATTTTCGTGAGCCTTCTATCCCTAAAGACTTAAGTTTCTGAAAGCATTCGGGTTACGATAAACTCTTGTTGAAGTCGATATTTCTCACAGTGAGGATATTTTTTCTATGCTATGGCGCGCTGAGTGAGTAAGTAAAAATTTACAGTCACTGTAGGAAATTGTAGCCGAGTTTCACGCACACCTGCCTTATCATTCAGGAAGCTGTTTAAATATTCACAAGATACTGACTTTCGCAGCAATTAAGATCCGCGGAGTCATGAGCACAGGTCAGTACCGGGTGCAGATTAGATCGCGCAGTGCGCGTGACTTTGGAAGTCACAGCTCGCAAGCCTCAACGAACTAGTTCATGACGTCACCTCCTTTTCTGCTTGCATGGAAACCTTTATTTTTCTTCAGTCTATCATCATTTTAATGTCCTTAACGAAGCAGGAAATCGTGTCTCCATATCTCCTTATGCTAAATGACGGCAGAACTATGTAGTTTTCGTCTTTCACATGTAGTATCTATGGTAGACTTCCACGTGATAGTATTACCACCAATCTGCAATCGTCATTGCCGGCAGTAAAAGCAGTTAAAAAAAGAGAGAATTTCAGGCAGCTTCTAGATACCATTCAGTTTGGGAATTTTCCAAAGCTGTGGAACTAAAGAACATCCATCAAATAATGCCTGCTCCAATTCCCATATTAAATAAAACAGATCACATTTTTAGGCTGAATGTTTTCGGGGGGAAAAAATAATTTCAACCAACTATAAATTATTTGACTGTCTATAACATAACAAGAAACGTTGTACTACCGCAGAAGAAGCGGATTACTAATTGCTAAAATTGCACGTCCTCTTTAGTAATGTGTGGAGCTATGTGATTTCCACACATTAATTCTGCTATTAATATGTTATTCGGCATTCTAAGATACATTTGAAGCCTTAAACATGAGGATGGGAGTTGATTGATTGTGGTTTTGTATATTTTTCGTTGAAGTAATTGTTAATTTGTGTATATTCGTTGAACTGTAAAAAGAATATGTAATACGATCGAGGACAGTATTAAGCATGAAATATCGATTAAAAGTTTGTAATTATAAGTTTTCATGTGAGCCACGGTGTTTGGAGGATAATTCTCAACTGTTAGGAATTGTGTAAATACCAGAAAATAACTTTAATTTTCATTTCCGGGTATTTAATAATGATTGTGAATCATTTGGTCTAATTCTGATTGTTTTAATGTCGTCCGCATTGTAGACGATCGAGAAACATCGGTCAGCTTTCTTTGTGTTATTGTAGATGTTCCGATAGTGTCTATTCAAGCGAGCAGTTAGTTGGTTATGGGGATTATTCGCAGTTTCGAGTGTTCAGTCGCCTTAGTATCTTTGGACGAGTCTATTGTGCGTTACCCGCTTTTGATGTATTATGGAGCTCACGGGGAAATAAATATGAAATGAAAAAATTATTCGTCGGTGTTGTCATTTTATGGACGTCTGTAATTCACTCAGAGCAGCAATTAATTAATTTCTGGGGGAAGGTAAACCCTCTGGTGACCAACGACAGTTAGCTGAAGATTGGAGGATGAAGTAACTAAATGAAATCACCATTAATTGACGACAGGAAGAATAAGTTAATTAAAATACGTTATTTCTTCCTTGAGATGCAAGAACTTGTCCATTACTAAACCTCTGATCAAAAATGCTCAGTGCTCGGTTTGCGAATCGATGATGGATATAATTCGAAGAAAAATGGATCGAACTGTTTTTGCTGATGACGTTTTTCTGCTCGTGACAGGAAACCAAAGAGCAGAAACTTAAAGCAACTGGAATATGGTACCCAACTTCCTCTGGTAATGGTGCAGTAATGTTGTGTTTCGCACCACATAATACCATGTTTACGTTGATCAAGGGAAAAGTTATCTCGAAATCCTACAATAAACATTTTTTTTATGAAGTTACTAGGACAATCGAATGGACAAACGTTTAAATTTTGACACTCTTGCGGAGAAGGCAATAAGACGATCAATGATTGTCATAATAAAATCATTAAAATAACACACCGGAGATTTACTCCAATAGTCAAAATAACTACACTATACAACCATGCAGTTCTAGCTTTTCTCACGAGCTTTCAATCAATCATGTGGGCTAAACATTCACGAAAAACAAAACAATAACAGAGAATCGAGGAGGAACATTTTTGACGTTGTCCTCAGTGTATAGGACTATGGAAACAAATGTATTAACTATGACACTTAGTGTTTGGCCTTGAGTCCAAAATGAAAATGGAGGTCTGCATATCGGAGAAAGTAAAAAGAATAAAAGGCTGTAGAAATTAGAAGAGGAAGTAACGTAGTAGAAGGAGGACAACTACAATATTTTGGCCACATGGAAACATGAACGAGGTTGCGACGAAATCGGCAGACGAAAATACAGTTAGTGTCTTTTAGAGGGTAAGTACGGACAGCACAATAATTGCCTAGGATAGAGGAATATTGTGGGATTGTGGGAAACAACAGGTGCCAAATGTGACGACAGGGCACGTATTATGAGAACGTGAAACTACAGTCAGTGTTCAGAGTGAGTCGACATTGTCTGCTACAAAGGAAGAAGTAATTCAGAGAGCTTGAAAGTGGTAGAATGCAGTCACAGAACAATAGGTAAGAATATAACATTTGAGAGATATGTCGAAAATAAATACTATCGTTTGAATTATTTTACAGATGAGAAATTTAATATACATTAAAGTCGAAAGTCTGGTTTTCAGCAAGTATGGATGATAATGTTACAACAAGTGACGATACCCATTGCGTCTCCAGTCGTAGTCAGCTCACGATGGCTATGGCGACTCACTACACAGCCGGTTTCAAAGTCTGAACGGACGCTACTAGAATATTTAATCACGAACACAACATCGGGGGCATTAATTTTTCGCGAATCTTTTGGATTAAGTATATGCATATTACGCCCAAAGACGGGACACGTTTATTGATCGAAAAAACTACCACAACACGTTCCGGTTTCTTGAAAACGGCCACAACACGTTGCGCTTAATCAGTATCTAACTCTTTGTGTTCGCGATGAATCGGTCCAGGGTCCATTTAATATATACGATTCTTCTTTCCCGTCGCGTTACAAGGCTCTAAAAAAAAAGAAAAAAAATGTGAGTCGTCATGTGTGAAGCATGCGATCTGTACCAGACGCGAAATTTTTTAGTTAGTCACACCGCGTAAGTGCTGATTTATTGTAAGCGCCATAACGCGAATAACGAAACCACAACGCGGTGTAGTAGTTTTTTTTTTCTCACTCAATGAGCGTTTTCTGTTTTTGAGCGTGACATGCATATAAAATAAATCCTAATAAATAACCGGACTGAATTCTAGGTGCTGTACTATGCTATATAAAATAATAATATACGTAAATTAAATCCTAATAAATAACCGGACTGAATTCTAGGTGCTGTACTATCATGTAATATATAAAATAATAATACACACAAAGATCCTCAATAAGCGAAGTCACTCGTAATCATTGTTGACAAGGTTCGTCATTTGTCTGGTGGACATGCCGTGGGTGCGGCAGATAACATCTTGCACGGGAATTAAGGCGCCGGGCAGAGGAGTGCGCGCTCTGTATGGTATGGGGGATGTGCTGCTAAGTGCATTGTGTCCGGCCACCCTTTTCAGGTCCCTGCAGCTGTTCTGTGCGCTTTATAATGGTCGTTACAATGGGTGCTTGTTATCCGTTACAAAAAAATAACAATGAGGCAAAAGAACTGTCTTGTGTTAAGAGGGGCCTTGATAACAATTTTTAGTCAGCCAAGTCTCGCATTTTAATTGAGACACTACTCTTCAAGATAAACGCTATCTTAAAGCAATCGTAACAAAAAAATCAAAACACCAGAACCAGTTCGGAAAGAACCGAAGTTAGCATGAAGTTGGCAGTTATTAAAAATTTGTCTTGCAATGTGCGTATTATAAGCGGAAGTTGTTGATCTTGATTCTAAACTCTTCTAATTTGTAATAAATTTACACAGTAACGTGACAAACATGTTTATCTGTAGAAAACGATCAACGCCAAATCTTTACGAATTGCATAACTGAGCGCCAGAACTTTTCAAACTAGCCTCGCGCATTCTTAGACATGTCTGACCTTCAACCAACGCAGGATCACAATAGAAAAAAAAAGTGAAAATTATGTTGAAAACAATGTGCAGCCAGAGAATTAGCGGAGGTGAAGTCATTCATCTATCATACCCTTTCTGAAGATCCAGTTAAGTAAATGAAAATATTTTTTAACTCACTTCGAGCAAGCAGATATGAAGTATACAAGGCCATATGAGAAACCATTTCTGCATTTTTTGATACTCGGCAACTACCAAAACCTTCTGAAAAACGGAGTATTACGCCCAAAAGAAGCTGTTTCACACCAGAATTTGAATCGTAATCGTTTACCTTTAACTCTCTAAGACGGTCCTGAGCGTGGGGGGTGAACGGTTAACGTTCTGGACTCGCATTCGGGAGGACGTGGCTTCGAATCCCCATCCGGACATCCAGATTTGGGTTTTCTATGGTTTACTCAAATCACTCCAGACGAATGCCGGGATGCTTCCTTCAAAAAGGCCATGGTCGAATTCCTTCCCATTCCTTGTCCCCAGTTCCATCCCGCCTATAATTACCTTAGCCGTCGACGAGGCGTATAGCAATAAGTAAAAAAAATAAAATAATAATAATAAAAATAGAAAAACGAGAAAGGGTTGACAAACTACCGTATCACTCCCCAGCTTTCTTTTAAAAACAATGTGCCACTTCTCCAAAAATTTCATAAGTGCATACGCAATAAAAATGTATTCTATGATGCTTAATCGATTACTTAGTGTAGGGCTACATAAGAAGTTTTCGTAGGTAAGTTACTGGTCACCTTTTTTTTTCAGTTCAAACTTTAATGACATTTGTCTGAATAATATTGTCCGATCAAACTATATGTGCTACACTTTTCGATGATTACTTCTTGTTAGTGATGCCGTAATTTACTTTGCATACAGTTCGTTTATGATGATTGACATCCACAAGCATTGTTCCAAGTCTGCAAACATGCAGCCAATTAATTGCTCGAAGAAAAAAGAAATATAAAATAGAAAAACACTACATTATTGTTAACCCTATATTAGAAATTGTTCAAAAATAATATTCCAGCAGAAAATAATATCAAAAAATTCCAAGTAATTTTTAAATAGAATCAAAATTGAAATAAAATTAATTGCGTTTAGATGAACTTATTCCACACCTTTGTATAAAATTATTTATATCTAGATCAACAGCCTTAAAATCTGTAATTTCTCTGCTGATAATGCTCAGACAGAAATGTCTCCGTAATCAAAATCCAAATCTAATTTTACCCTAAAAGTAAGGGAAGTCTCAATATGGAACTAAAGAGAAGTTACTTTTAATGGTTAAAAGTTGATTAAAAGCTGGAAGATTTATTTCTGAAGCTTCTGTTGTTAGATACGTTGTCTGTAACCATTCGTAAAATACTTACTTAATCCTATCTATAGACCTTACTTTTATGATGTTCCCCATGGGATTTCGCAAAAGTTTTAGGTTATTTTCATTTTTACTAATAAGGAGGCACTGTTTATTCAAGAGTGCAGTTGCAATAAACGCGTAAAACATTGACAATGAACACAAACTGACAGACGCCGGCGAGCAGCTGATTAACACTGCATTCTGTTGCGCTTAAAATTTAGCTATTTTTTTTAAAAAAAATCCAAATAAAAAGTACTAAGTATGTTCATAAAAATTCTAGCTCGTTTAATGAAGTCATACAAATCACGGTTTAAAAATAATCCTTCCCACCAATGTTACAAAACCGTTTCATCTCGTTTTATAAAGTATTACGAATTTCTTTTATTTGTAAGAATCGTTTTGTTATTCCGAGACGGCAAAACATCAAGCAAGCCTTCCTTGTAGACCAGGAATAGCCGTGCCATTTATTGCCGGGGCCGGTTGTCGTGGCGAAGTCATGCGGCAGCGGAAGGCTTTGTCGTGCGGCTGTGGACTAAACGATGTGTTGCCACGCAGCGCCCGCTACACTGTGACGCCGTCCGGAGCCTCACACGCAGCAGCTGGTTCCAGTCTTGGTGGGGGAATAAATTTTCACCGTCGACTTTTATTTTGCTTCGGGATTTACCTGTCGTTGACGTCGAGGTCATTAGAGATGAAGAAGATTAAGGACAAGGAATGCGAAGAAACTCTGCCATCGGCATACGGAGGAACCGTCCCGGCATTGGCCTGGAATGATTTCGGGAAACGATGGAAACCAGAAATCTGAATGGCCGGAACAGGATTCGAACCCGCGACCATCCGAATGCAAGGCCCGAGCATTACCACCCACCCATCGGACTCGATTTTATCATCGGCGGTGTTGGAGTGGTGGTGGGGGGCGGGGGGTAGTGGTCAAATCCGAATCACTAGATTGTGAACCAAAGTCGTTTTTTAAAACATAAACTCCTCCGTAGTGCGTATGGAGCGTGGGCATAGGATGCTGTTGATGGTTATTCGTACGTCGGACGCGTCCGTTAGGTTTTGCGGTTCTCCGTTGTATTTTGGAAGAGCAGGCTCGAATGAGTCGGCACCAAGTTTCACCCTCTCCCTTCCTTCATATTTTACTCATCCACAACGCAAATAACTTACTACACTGAACACAAACATATCACAGTTATTCACACGAACACTAACACTTGCTTCACGAGGACACTGCCCTGGAGGAGTACCCTACTTGTCGACGCCGACGCTTGTGTCTCAGTGTATGACGATAATCATTCACTCACCTAGCAGGGGACAGTTACAACTTATGGAAGTGACTTCAACATCTTCAGTAACTTTCCCGCACCCCGCCACAGCCTTTTAGGGTTCTGTCCCGTAGCATGTGTGGTATCGACGTTTAGTAGGAGACTCGGATGTAGTTTAGTAGGAGACTAGGATATAGTTTAGTAAGAGACTAGCATATAATTTTGCATGAGACTAGGATATAGTTTAGCATGAGTCTAGGATATAGTTTAGCTGGAGACTAGGATATAGTTTAGCTGGAGACTAGGATATAGTTTAGTATGAAACTAGGATATAGTTTAGTAGGAGAATAGGATATAGTTTAGTAAGAGACTAGGATATAGTTTAGTAGGAGACTAGGATATAATTTAGCATTAGACTAGGATATAGTTTAGTAGGAGACTAGGATATAGTTAACTTGAGACTAGGATATAGTTTAGTAAGAGACTAGGATATAGTTTAGTAAGGGACTAGGATATAGTTTAGTAGGAGACTAGGATATAATTTAGCATGAGACTAGGATACAGTTTAGCATGAGACTAGGATATAGTTTAGCATGATACTAGGATATAGTTTAGTAGGAGACTAGGATATAGTTTAGCATGATACTAGGATATTGTTTAGTAGGAGACTAGGATATAGTTTAGTAAGGGACTAGGATATAGTTTAGTAGGAGACTAGGATATAGTTTAGCTTGAGACTAGGATATAGTTTAGTAAGAGACTAGGATATAGTTTAGTAAGGGACTAGGATATAGTTTAGTAGGAGACTAGGATATAATTTAGCATGAGACTAGGATACAGTTTAGCTGGAGACTAGGATATAGTTTAGCATGATACTAGGATATAGTTTAGTAGGAGACTAGGATATAGTTTAGCATGATACTAGGATATAGTTTAGTAGGAGACTAGGATATAGTTTAGTAAGGGACTAGGATATAGTTTAGTAGGAGACTAGGATATAGTTTAGCTTGAGACTAGGATATAGTTTAGTAAGAGACTAGGATATAGTTTAGTAAGGGACTAGGATATAGTTTAGTAGGAGACTAGGATATAATTTAGCATGAGACTAGGATACAGTTCAGCTGGAGACTAGGATATAGTTTAGCATGATACTAGGATATAGTTTAGTAGGAGACTAGGATATAGTTTAGCATGATACTAGGATATAGTTTAGTAGGAGAATAGGATATAGTTTAGTAGGAGAATAGGATATAGTTTTGTAAGAGACTAGGATATAGTTTAGTAGGAGACTAGGATATAATTTAGCATGAGACTAGGATATAGTTTAGTAGGAGACTAGGATATAGTTTAGCTTGAGACTAGGATATAGTTTAGTAAGAGACTAGGATATAGTTTAGTAAGGGACTAGGATATAGTTTAGTAGGAGACTAGGATATAATTTAGCATGAGACTAGGATACAGTTTAGCATGAGACTAGGATATAGTTTAGCATGATACTAGGATATAGTTTAGTAGGAGACTAGGATATAGTTTAGCATGATACTAGGATATAGTTTAGTAGGAGACTAGGATATAGTTTTGATTTTTCGTTCACTGTAGGATAAAAAACGTGAGTGACCTTCTGCCGCAAAACACATAAAAGGTCGATCATATTTTGTTTTAATACTATTCAGATTGCAGGTTCTTCAATAATATTAAAGAATAATACTAACTGTCAGAAGTTCACTCCTGGTTTTACTGATAAGTTCCACACCACCAGCCACAATTTGGTTCCGTGGTTCAGAATCTGTTTTTCCCGAGTACCGCTTCAAGCATGAGCTCAACCTCGCGTACTCTTTACATATATAAATAAATAAATGCGTTCATCCCAGTCGAATGCTTCGCACAACCTCAGCATTACAGTAATATAATTCACACACATAATGTTTGTCTTAAAACATATTTTGCCGATAGTAATGTCTACGTAGTTGTTTTTTCAGTTATATTAGTGGTTACTTTACCAAGAGTTTAACGCGCGTACTCCTTGGTGCAACCTCACGTATCCCTGGGGTACGCGTACCACTAATTGGGAACCACTACTTTAGTTAATCAGTTTGATCGGCCAGGATAAAGGCATCAGAGCTTCTTTTCCGAAGTTTCCCAGTTCTCTCCACACATCGGTTTGGTTGATACCGAACCAAGCAATACAGAGATCTTAAGTACAGCAGTGAGCTGCCTTTCTGAATCTCATAATCGAACTGACGACAACCGTAAGGAAGCCCACACGGGAATTTCTCTCGAAAACTCGAGATTTCCCAAAGGATTAATCTTATTCAATAGTTCTTTAAACCCTAAAAGTGCTTTATCGTGACTGAAAATAATTTCTAAGCATGTTAAACTTAATGACTACATTCCTGCAAACTCGGTCTGACTGCCTTGCAACGAATAAAGCGCTACATCAAGAAATCACTTCAGAGCTGTGTGGTGGGTGAGTGGTAATCTCGCATTGTGGAGGACGCGTGTTAGTTTTCCGTCTGACTGTGCAGATTTCCATGTTTCCCCAAACCACTCCAAGCGGGATGGTTAATTCGGAAGGTCATAGCCAAGTTTCTTCCCGTTTCTTGTCCTCAGTAATTTACCACCTCTGGTGACCTAGATGTCGACGATGCGTTAAGCACTAAGGAGGGGGGGGGGAAACTGTTGTTAATTTCAAATAATTTATGTTACTAAGTCCACCTTAAGAACACCATTTCATGAAAACTTGAATTTGTCTCAAACATCGACATTCAAACAACAAATACTAAAACTACTTACATTTAAAGTGAGAAAAATAAGCAAAGGTTTTCATTTCCTGTTTATTTTGAAGCATAATTATTAACTCTATTTGATTGAAAGTTTCCTTAATTTAGATAGCACTGCATTGATTTTCATATGTTACTACTCCAGTAGGTAATGAAATGGTACATTTGATGAGAAGCGAAAAATGAACAATTACTATAGCAGAGTAATGCTGCATTGGCGACTCATGATATAAACCACGGAACTAGTCTATCTATATTCCATTCCATTTATTATTATTTATCCTTCACAAAATAATTTAGAATTTGTTATCATATATGCAACCACTGAATCTGTAGCCTGCTTTCTTTATTACACAACAAATTTTTTACCAGTCGAAAGATAACGCCAATGCAACTGTTTCATTTATTTATTGATGCGTCGTACGCGTTTCACCTCTCATGATGCCTCGATGAGAGGTGAAACGCGTACGACGCATCAATAAATAAATGAAACAGTTGCATTGGCGTTATCTTTCGACTGGTAATTAATTAAGCAACTGCGGAAACATGGCCTGCAACAACATTGCATGCATTCAACAAATTTTTATTGGATAATTACTAAGGCCGCGATATTTATCGTAACTGTTCTCATAATACGTTGTGAAGTGGATACCACTAACTCAGAGTTGGATTCTTATTTCATAGCGGTCAACAAAGCTGATTTTTCCTCCAAGATATTATCGCGTGAGCTACCATATCACTTTAGAAACTTCATTGCGCCGGCCTCGGTAGCGTAGGCGGCTAGAGTGCCGGACCCGCGTGCCGAAGTTCGCCGGTTTGAGTCCGGCCGAGGGCATGGGTGTTTAAGTGTTGTGTCTCTGTGTGAATGTCCTTTCCGTCGTGTGGTGTCCATACTTAGAATCTTAAATATATATACTGGATGACTGATTCACTGGAAGCAAGTATAATCACATGGAGCTGATTGTATGGCCCAGTAGCCGAATGCCATTAAAAAAGAAGAAGAAAAAAGAAACCTTCATTGTGCGAGGATCTAATCCATTTGTCCAGCTATTTCCTTTGTTTTCTCGTTCTAATCGTTTGTTGACAGCAGTTTCTGAGTTTGGGGATAAATGCCGTTTCTCTTCGTCGTCACTGCACAGTGCTGGCAGGCACGTATCGGGTAGTTCCGTGCCTCGTCCCCGAGAACTGCTGTCCATAACGCGAGATTAGCATGGAGGAGCGACGCCAGCGCCAGGCGGTCTTTCATCCGCCGTCCCTTTATGTGCCGCCATTCACTTGGCAGAAGTAATCAATTTATACATGGAGGGGCACGGATAAAAGGAACATAATTTGGTCAAATCCGGTCGGCGGCATTCATTCTAGCTGGGAGCAGGCCGCTGGATTAGCCGAGCGCCCACACAGTAAGTATTGAATATATGGCCTGCATGGCGACCCAAGGTGATTGGACAGCGCAGAGACCACGTTACACGCACTTCATCTTGTAACTGTGTCCGCAAGTTTAAAAGAATTTTTACGAGTTTTTCGTAGCGATAGCAGTCTGCGAAACATCTACTGCCATGTGCCAACTGTGAGAAAACTTAAATGAAGTATCGCTTGTTCAGTGGATCTTAATTCTCTAATTCTTCTTCTTGAAAATATCAGTGCCGGATCTGGAGTGGGGGTGGGGGGGACAAACCAGGGTGCTTGCCCCGGTTGGCAACTACAAGGGGGCGGCAAAATCATGTTTGAAGGGCAATATCAAGTTTTTGCCTCGTCTCCGAAAATTCGTAGATCCGCCACTGAAAAATACATAATATATTAGTCATGCAAATACTCTTCCATTAATTGTTTAACAATAGTAATTTCTTGTTCATGTAGACATACTTTAGGTCTCGTATCATATGTTGCATATAAAAGATTTGAAAAAGTTTATATAAATAAATAATGCTCACTATGCGTCAAAATAGTTAGATTTCTGATAGCATTATTTCATGAAAAATCATCGCTTTTGCATAGCACTACCTCGGGTTTCTTTCAAATTACCTATAAGCCAAACGTGTAACAATCTGCAAAAGAAATAATCATACACATAGTAGCGACAGCACCCTGGTTTCATAAGATACGTTGTTTAAAAACTCCATTGGACATATTTACAACCCATATATATCGGATTCTTCTATAAGATTTCTTTACTGTTCGATGCCACTTAATTAAAACAACACATATTTAGAATGATAATGGTTTTTCTCCTACGATTTATTTGTTTATCAGCAGTTACATTTGACAAATGATTAGTTTTACTTGGTGCATATCAGTATTTTGTTCAAATCATTTTTTTAAATCGCATTCAGCTTCCGTCCGACGTCGACACATTCATATCTCTGTAAATCACCTCGTCATCTACACAAGATATATATATATATATATATACTCCAATCTCGTTTATAATGATAAATAGCAATGATGACTGGCGATGTGATATGGATTCACTTATATAATGCTGTATTGTTAAAAAAACGTGGAACATGGCTCACTCAACGGACTGCCTGCCCCGAGAAAGTTGAGGAATTTCTTTGGAGGTACAGCTCCCTGTGAGATGAATTACCAGGCAGTAAATAGAGAGCTGATGGATATTTTTTAAAATTATTTTCTCTTCGAAGAGAAGAACCAAACTTGAAGAAAACTATTGAAGACTCCTGTCATTGCTTCGTCTGTCAGTAATACTGAAAACTTGTTAAAAAAGTGGTGGCCATAAGTTGCGTTGTTCATGTTTGTCATTTGATTCCACAGAAATAGACTTGTGTTTCTCTATATTTTACTTTTCAGCCGCCACTACATAGCACAGATCACTGGTGTTTGTGTGTGGTCACCGATCGTGCACAACGTTGGTAGAATTTCGGTAGTTGTGGGGGTATGAGAGATATGGTGGCTGAAAGAGGCCGATCAAGAATATTTTCGTATTCCGACCAAAGACATGTGTGTCCATATATTTCACTTTGTTGTCACAACTATACAGCGCAGATCACTGATGTTTGTGTGTGGTAATAGCCTCGAGTCTCCCATCGTGCTCTATGGTGGTTACATGTCGGTAGCTGGCAACAAAAATTCTTTACAAACACGAAGTCGTGGGGACTAGCTAGTATCTCAAAAAATGGAAAACGTGGGTGTGTATACTTCTGCATTGAAGCTCGATAAATTTATATTTCTAGTTGTGTGATTTACAATCAATTATACGTAGTGGATACTGGATTGAAATTTTTATATCTATAAGATTTTAAAGGAACAATGATAATGTCTTTTTTTGCTTATTGCTTTATTCCTTGTTGGCGTCGAGAGGACTGGGAAGGAATTAAGCAATATCTTTTTGAAGAAACCACTCTGGCATTCGCCTGGAGTGATTTCAGGAAATCATGAACAACGGAAATCTGAATGGCCCGACGGAGACTCGAATCCACGTCCTGCCAAATGCGAAGCTAAGAGTTCTCAACCACCACCCTCGATAATAAAGTACTGCTGAGGTCTAAAAAGTAAATAATTAAAATGTTCAAAAATAATTGGAGTAATATATTATGTAATCGTCTGTGTTTCTAGAGTGAATGATTGAGCTGCTTATAAAAAACATGAACATTGTGAAGGCAGATGTTTTTCCAGACCATTAGAAATAGAAATATTAATTTTTGAATATTATTAATACAGTCCTTGAATAAAATGCAATGCCATCACCACATTTTTCAATTAATGGATTGCATTTATTAAATGATTAAATTAATAATATCCTATTTAAATTACATCAAAATAATTGTATTAGTTTTGGAGCAAGGCTTCGTTACTGGTTAAAATCAGAAGTACATAGGACTCGCAGTTGTACTTTCTTGTCCTCGGGACTACCGTCAAACAAATAATTTGAAAAGAAATAATCGAAACATTACTTAATAGGCTTTTTTTACTTGTTTATTACTATTATTGTTGAAAATTCAGTAGTGTAAACGTCCATCTTTTATATTTGCAATGTAAATGCAGTCTATTTAACGCGATAATTAATGGTCACCTAGTATAGGCCATAAGTGAAGTTTTTTTTCGTAATTTCAAAAGAAATTTTTGATTAATGAGGGTTTTCCCTGTTCATGATGTGGCTTACCGATTCACATACACTCTATCTTTCTTCACATTATTAATGTTAGCGCTATAATTCAATTTTACCACCGTCCTAGCTACAGTTCCTTGGGAGACAACTGGGCGGTAATGGCATGCGAATCTCCTCTCTGGTACAGAGACTTAGGAACAAACTACAGAACAGTACCTTGCTGTAATTTGACCACTGCCCCACCAACATGATGCGCACGGCTAAGATAATTTCTAAACCAACTTCCGATTCCATTTTATGAACAGATTATTTTTGTTTCATTAAAGAATGTATCTTGTCTCTTCCATTATTCAAGGACGCCAAATGCAATTCGCAATTCGTTTTTTATTTGCGGCTAATCTGCTAACAAATTCAACGATAGCGAGCCTCCTGGGGTAGCAGTATGATTCCTCGACGAGCTAAGTTCGAGTCACTGTACCGTCATCTAAATTTACGTTTCCCGCGAGCTACGGAAAGAGGTGCTAGTGGCAAAACAGATGGTTGGTTACAGTCATCCTCTACAAATAAATGTAAGATTCTTAGAATGTTCTGTAAAGTGCAAGATGTAATAATGGGCATCACCATCGGTGAACAAGGTCAAGATCTTCTCAAAACTCCATCGTTTTAGGGTCCCACCCAGATACGTCCTTGGCCGACTTTCTTCAACTTCTTGTGAATGATCTTTGTTCTCTTTCAGTAGCCGTGAAATCTCAGGGAGGCTAAGAAGGTCGCAGCTGGAGTCATTGGCCGTGCAGGCGCGTGCTGGCACTCAGCGCAGACAGACATACATTAAACATGAGGGAGCGAGCGAGCGGGCAGCTGCGGGCACGCGCACAACAATTAAACGGGTTCCCCAGTACCTGCAGCTGCCATAGCGCACACCTGGCATCTGCACCGACCCTCGCGATAAATCTACCTGAGAATTATAAATAAAGCCCCGGCTGGGGGGAGATAATGACCGCGACAGCTGCCTGCAGATTCCCCGTGCCGTGCGTGCGATATGGGCACGCGACCACCGAGACCAAAAAACACGCGTGTGTCGGGAGAGCATCGAACCCTGCGGCTTAGCAACATCCAGTATCACTACTCACATCCAACATAAATGCCATAGTAACTCTGTCTCTCTGTCTGCTTGTTACGTTTTCAAGACTAAACGGTAAAAATCTTGATGAAATT
Organism: Vandiemenella viatica; assembly: GCA_031002005.1. Classification (NCBI taxonomy): domain Eukaryota; kingdom Metazoa; phylum Arthropoda; class Insecta; order Orthoptera; family Morabidae; genus Vandiemenella; species Vandiemenella viatica. The sequence goes on from JARYHS010011408.1 coordinate 99,002,840, forward strand.
TGACAAGGAAATACTATGTGTCATTAGAAAGGACACACAATACTTATTTTTAGGAATAAGTAACATATTTTTGTCATGAAGTTCTGAAAACTAATTGACAGACAGACGGATAGCATTTGTAAGTCTGTAATGTTATTGGCCCCTATTGGTCTCTCCGATTTGTATTTCTCGTAGTCAGTTTATTTATGTTTGGTTCATAAAGTTCATTTACAGACACAACTTACTAAATAATATAGATATATTTTTACTCTGCGGCAGACTATTGTTTTGTGCTTATCTAAATTTTTTCCAAGTTTGTTCATTTCATGAGGTAGGTACGGAGGTAATATAGTATGGTGATTGCTTCCCCATAATATTATGCCGACTCCGTGATTTTTTTGGGACACCTTTTCCGTAACTTAAAGCTTTCTATTTTCAATTACAGCAATAAAATTCAAAGTCCACGTGAAAGAAGTCGCGGGTAATAGCTAGTTTTTCACAGTTCCGGAAAATTACTAATGTGAGAAATAAAAATGTTACGTTACAGAAAAGTATTATTTTGCCTGTAGCATTAGTTCAGTAATATTTAGCTTAGTTAGAAACGAAATTCCTTAACAGGACCGTGTCATGTAACAGAAAAAGAAGTTTCACTAAGCTTATAATGAAACCGGGATGATGTTCAATTAATCTCACGATCGGATGTCCGTAAGTTCGATTTGTCGATGATGCACTAAATACTGTCTTTTAATTAAAACAGGTAAACAGTATGTAAGTACTAAGCCGCCAAGAGTGATGAAAAAATATGCATTCAATAGTCGGGTTAGTTCAATGGTGCTACAAACTTTAAAAAATGAGACATAAAATACTCACATGAACATTTATTGATTTATTTATTCTATACGCCACGATGACGCTAAGGTATTTGGAGGTGGTAAAGGACTGTGGGAATCGAACGGGAAGGAATTCTGACATGGCCCGTTGAAGAACTATCCCGGGATTCGTCTGGAGTGATTTGGGGAAACAAATGGAACCCCAAATCTCGATGGCAGTTAGGATATTCGAACCCGCGTCCACCCGAATGCCAGGTCAGAACACTAAACTATATTCTTGTATAGTGGTAAATTATAAGTGAAACAGGTATGAAGAGATTTAATGTTGTGTAGTTATTCTAACCGGGGCTAGTTTGTAAGTATAGGCTGAAGCGTTCCACCTGTGGTTTGTTGTGGCGGGCCTCACTGTGAGACCTGTGCTGTGGTCTCCTTTCTTAAGGCGCGGCAGGTAGCGGGGGAGAGCTCCTCTTACAGGAAGGAAGCGCAGGTGTCGGCTTGGGAGAGCCATAATGGAATCTGCGACCCAGCCACAGCCACAACGGCTCCGTTCAAACGATGCGAGAAAATGTATACAAAGCAGTCAGTGTATAACAAAATTAATACTAGCAACTGGCGCAAGGGTCTTTATAATATTCATAATCAAATTAGAAACTTGTAAATATTTTTAAAAAAGTTAATATAAAAATAGTGGCTCACAAGAAAACAGAAAATAAATTTTCTGAAAAATGAAATCCGCAACAGAGATTCCACAACTGAAACAAAGAATACCTTGATACTGTGGATTATCTCATCTCTTGGAAGTTTTTTTTTTTAACTGCTTTACGTCTCTCAACAGCGAGGTCTTTAGAGACGAGAAAGCATGGTGGCAAGGAATGGGAAGGAATTCAGCCATGGCCTTTTTAAGGAAGCATCCCGGCATTTGCCTGGAGTGATTTGGGAAACCATGGAAAACCAAAATCTGGATGCCCGGACGTGGATTCGAACCGCCGTCCTCCCGAATGCGAGGCCAGAACGCTATCCGTTACACCACCACGCTCGGTCCTTGGAACTTATGCTTTATTATGCCAATGCAATCGACAACAGCACAATATCGTTTATCATCATTTTTTTTATTAATGAACCATATCGGATAACGCAAAGCCTCAATTATCATCATAGGGTGTAAATAAGAATTTGTATAGTATTCGCACTGTATAGTTAGACCAGAGACTCTCATTTCCAGGAGCAATGGAGGGAGCGATCCTTGTAGCATATTATCTGGTAATAAGTGTATATTGAAAACGAAACAAGTACAGTTAATGAAGGAATGTAGAGTGGCAGACGACCATAAAAAAATTTGAACATTGTAATTCTTCGAAGTTATTGGGAACTCAGTACTTTCTTTACGAAGATAATAAAATATGAGTGAGGTAGGGAACTGCCGATACTCCCTCCTTTATCAGGCCCAGTACGATTTCCAAAGGAAGAATCCAACCGTTCATTGCACAACACATACGTAGGCCTACGTATATATATTTATTACCTGTACAGTCTTTTACTAACTGCGTAGCCCGTGTATTGATTGTTAAAATATTACAGCGGCGATCCAAAGATAATTAACAGACGTGTCCACTAAGGGTGACCCATGCGGCTGACTATAATTGCAGACAGCTGGAAAAGCTGTTTTGTGGTAATTTTCTGCGTGTCTCACTTCAACTGCTTCTGCATGATAAAAATAATTCTTTTAATTCACATGTGTTTAGTTACTTTTTCGTGTAGACAGCTCAACTAATTGAAACAGACATTAGTCCAATTATTTGCTGTCAACTCGCAGACATGTCCATAAGGCGGTTCTTATAATGTGGCATAAACCAGTTGTATATGACTCTGGTTCCTTTCAGCCCACTTGTTAGAAAATTATGTTACTCAGGTTATGGAATTTAACCTACTCTGTAAGGTGTGGTAGCTTGGTTGTATTCAGGAAGCAGCAACAAATAAAAGACCCAGACATCGAGTCTAGCGCAACTGCCGTCAGGATTAATGTCTGCAGCTAGTTTACCGCAATGCTCTAGGCCAGGGGTGGCCAACACAAATGATCTTGCGGGCCGCATATAAAATTATATAACCCCGTATTAGATTTAGATTAAGTCACTTAAGAGTGAAACATACAACCTGCTATATCACACGTTCCCAGAAGCGCGCGCATCATCAGTTCACAGAATATAATTTAATTATTCTGCGAACTCATAACCGTAAACTCGTAAATAAAACTACCAATATTTGTCATATATTTCCAAGAATATTATTTTAAAATCGAAGTTAATTTTTTCTCATAATTTCGACAGTTAATTTTTTATTACATGGATGAAAAAATAATATATTTTTTTCAATACATTGGTTTTTAATACTTTGGCCATTATAAAATAAATATATTTTGTAAAAGTGTGATGAATCGCGGGCCGGAAAAATGTTCAACGCGGGCCACATGCGGGCCGCGGGTTGGGCACCCCTGCTTTAGGCGAATGCAGGAATGACACTCAATTTTTGCATGAAAAACTACACAAAACACAAGGAAATTGAACACTTTAAAACACGCAAATGGCAATATATATTCGCCCTCCTAAGTAATGAGGGAATGCTAGAGGAAACCAATCCTTTGTTCATTTTCCAGAACAGTTCTTTGAAATAGTAATTATTACGTGGTTTCGAACACCACCAAATTAAAAAATGACTGACACAATAAGAAATGGTTCATATATGGAACAAATTTAACTAGCGAAGATTCAAGAGAGGAATTTGACTTCACAGTTAATGTTTGTTTTAGTTGTAACCATTGATGTAGAAAGATCACGCACCTACTACCACTGCCATCTGCTGGGCAGGCGATGTACTGAAGGTAATGGTAGAGCCCTGTAATGCTGGAACACAGTTCGGGTTCATGTTGTATTGTTGTTTGTATAGCTGTGACCCGTGACTATCACTTCTGGTATCATGTAATAAGAAGAGAAAACTCATAAGGATTATTACGATTTATATCCATGTGGCTGACAGACTGATCTGCCACCATTTAATGCGTCAAATTCCTCTAACTTCATAGCCGCCATACTGAACCAGGGAAGATACAGTGAGAAGTGGCTACGGCTATCGTGTTTATGGTTTTAAGAGGTTTGCTGTACTCACCTTGGCGAGTGAAACTACGTTACGCAAAAAGAATAGCACAAAACGCTCTTGTGAAAATCTTACAACGGTGGCAGATTGCTGACAAGACTCGTTAATTCATTTAACTTTGAATCGTCTTTGATTAACCTCGTAATGTCGGGAGAAGGAAACCTCACAAACACACACACGCACACACGCACCACAGTTCGACATATTGATAGGTCCTCTGTGGTGTAATTCCGTTCGCAATTGGCGCCACTGCTCAGCTACCATCTGCGGGGAAAGTCAATACTGCACACCATTTCCCACATCTGACCTTAGAATGACTTCTGCTTTTAAGCAAATTATTTTTAACAATAATCCAATTATTTATTTGAAAGAGTTGTAACTACAAATTAAGTAAATGTGATAAACCGGAAACGTTTATTACATTATGTTTGGTTCAGCTGATGGTAAAGCATATGCGTTAACTGAAATATAGCTTCAAATCAAGTCCCACAGTTACAATACGAACCACATTTGTTACAGACATAACAAGAGATTATAGTTTAACTTTTCAGATGTTCAGTACATCTATATGTTGGCAAAAATTGTTCTGATTGAATCGTATCTCAAAACCACAACTTCACAATAAAACATATGACTCATTATTTCTGCACGTTTACAGATTAAAATAATCGTCCAAAGAAAATTAACGCTATTAAGATTTGATAGATCATGCTTCTTGCATCAAGGTGCTGTGACGGTCATACGTCGTACCAATGTGCTAATAATTATAAATATAAAATAATGTTTATAATTAATTGTAATGCAATAATGTCAACGAATAACCGGTCGCATTGGAGCAGAGGCAAAAAAGAATATCTAGGACAAAGAATGGAGCCACAATAAAAAAATAATAGGTTGGCTTGGGATGGAAGTTATAAAATAATTAGTTGGACTATAAGAGAAAAAACTAATTGAATTGTATAGAAATTATTACAGCCGAGTAAGAAGAAGTCATACATATGTAAAATTGTAATTAATTTTTTATTAAGTACGCGAAGTTGTGAAGAAAAGTTGTGTTCAGTATACTAGTTTGGAAAGCTATTGGTGTTTAGAAATAAATGAGAAGTATAAAGATTTTATTTCAGGTTATAAAAGAAAAGATCTAGGAGGTTTGCAAGTGTAACCAGAGGGCTGGCATTGTAGGTCGCCTAAGCCAAAAAGATGACATAAGATGTTCTCATCCTGGCTGGATGATACTAAGAAGATATAATAAGGTAAAAGCAAAATAATAGTAATTTGTTTGAGACTCGTTTTCACTGGATGAAAACGCTTGATAGTTGTATACAAAAGCAAGAAAGAGGAGCCTTTTTTTCTGAAGATTTGATAAATTGTATCCCATATTTAATATAATATAAAAAATAAATGAAGGTAAAGTTTTAAGTAGCAAGTATTAGTATTCTTAGATTATTAGATAAAGTTTACGTCATTTTGTTAATAATTTAAATTAAGCTGATGACAAAATGAGGTTCTTACGCTAGCAGCATACAAAGTTCGTGTTGACATGTTACTTTGTTAAACAGGAAGTATTATAATTTTTTAACAATTAATTTCTACAAGAGGAAAGGCGTTTTCGATCATGACTGTGTGTTATTTACGTACTGGTATAGTAAAATATTTGTTTCACAATTTGTCTGTATCACTCTGTCGCTGGTTATTTTCGTATTTGTAGAATACAGCAGAGATGCACTGTGGAGTTAAACTAAGTCTCTAATGAGTGAGACGACACGTGACTTCAGATTCGTCAGTGAACGCACTGTGTACTAGTCTTTAAAATCACACAATACAGTCTTTCTGAATGTCGGTGGCCATATTCTAAGTCAGGTATGTATAGCAAAAATTTCTGTTACAGCTATCTGGAGTCTAAAAGACACAATATGTATTGTGATGGACCTTCCATTCATACTAATTATAGACTATAGACGTAATTTTTTAAACCATTTTCTCAACTTCCTCCTATTTGAATTGATTGCTAGGCTCTTAATAACGATTACACATGTGTACAGTATAGAAAAAATACGAATGTTAAACTTGACTCGAAAAGTAAATAAACTTCATCAGGCTTTATTTAAAATAGTTACAAGAAGATAGTAAAATAAACCGCCTCCATATTTCTACCTTTCTCATTGAAGGGATTGTGTAGTCGAAAATATAAAACTTTTCTTTTCTCCTTTGGACCGAAGAAGACTGGATATGTATAACTGGAAGAAATTCTTCTAAGGTCTTTTGAAGGAACCATCTCGACACATATCTGCAATAATTTAGGGAAACCTCTGAAAACTGAAATTAGGATTGCCGGACGGGCATTCGAACCCGCGTCTTCTCCTGTATCAAGACCGAGCGTTAGCACTCACCCATCAGGCTCGATGTATCGAACTCCTAAAATGAAGTTAACAGCGCAAATCGAACTGCTTAAATGAAACTTTTTGAATGTATCCTGCAATTCATACCTTCCTGTTACAGGGCGAATCAATGTGAAAAACACAACATGAAAATTTTTAGGGTCAATGCTATCGTGTAGTCAGTTTAAGTGCAGAATGTAAAAGTTTATTCATGTAAGTGGGGAGTTGCCGTACAGCTTCTGTGCCGGAGGCTGGGGACCGGAACAAATGCAGTTGATAGGCGAGTGCACCGCCACAGCTGCGCGTTCCCCCTCCATTGAGCCGCGACAGCTGCCTGCCTGGACCAGCTGACTGACTCAAGACACCGCCGCGCCGTGCTCAATGGACGGCAGCTGCCTTAAGACGGCGCGGCAGGTGCCACGCAAGGTCCCGCTACCAGCTCACTGACCTCACACAACAAGCACTGCCTGCTCTCGCCACCTGCAGCAATTTATTCGATAAACGTCTATTTCATTATAAGCAAAACTCACTTTCCCGCCAAAATGAAGCTAGAGATTTAAAGATTACCTATAAAGGTGCGTACACACTAAGCAAATCACAGCCAACAAATGGCAACCAACCACTTCGTTGGAAGAGTTTTGATTAGTGTGTAATGGAGGCTAATCAGAGCCAACGAAGCGATTGGCCTTGCTTGAGGTTTGGGCGTCGGGCGGTAATACCAAAGGGTTGGCCTGAGGACATCCTCCTGGTGTAGACGTTGGTTCATTATTTCGTTATTTGCCTTGTCGACCGGGAGTGTGTTTGTGGATTTCTTATTATTTTATTAAAAACACTGGAGTTAATAATCAGACGGCACTTAAACTGGTCGATTTTTATCGTGAGTGGAAATGTTTATGGGACCTTACGAACTATGCATAGGACTTGAGACAAATAAGTGAACTTTTAGAAATGAATGTACGAGATGTAAAGAAGAAAATGTATTTTTGTGAACATGTGGTATACAAATCCCTAGTAGTTAAATATCTCAGAGTGACCATTAATCTTTCTGCTGAAGATGCAGATATTCTAAACGAGGTATCATTTTTTTTTTTTTTTTTTTTTTTAAATTGTGTCCTACACATTTCAATAAAAAATCGAAATCTGCATCTTTCGTTCAGAAAAAATTATGAAAGATCTCGCATTCAAATTCAGCTTTAAAATAAGACATTAACTTTGTGCCACCAAACCCCTTCCTACTTTTTAAAAGAGATGTCATCCACCAACGTCGTTTTTTCTCATTTTTCTGATCAGGTCCTTACAGTAAAATAAACGGTGGACATGCAATAACTGACAAATCCACTTCTTCCCTCATTAAATCAGCTGGTTAATCTGTAATTAAAACGCCACTCATTACCTAATAATATAAAACGCTAAGAAATTCGACGAGTTTTCAGAGCCAACTGCGATTCCTCATGGCCCAATCCCTTGGCGCCAAGCCCTTGGTTTGATGAGGACAAGAGGCTGAACGCCAATGCATTGGCAACCAACGTACGTCCCAATGCATTGGCTGTCGTTCGCTGGCCTAGTGTATATGCACCATAAAATGAAACCCATGTATATGTTCCAGAAAAACTAAACAAAAATAGTGAGCAGATTTCGATGTGTTTTTCATTGTTTACAGCTTAGGATCAGACTTGAATTGTTTGGCATATGTCATGTTCCAACGTTACATGTCCTCGGGGCAGTAAATGAAATTCTAAACGTATCGTTGTAAACACAAGATGTAACAGCAACTAGATGTTGCATACGTCATAGTTCGTAACTTTGTAAAAAATAATAGGGCAGTACCGGTTTCTTACCCTAATTTCGGTTATTCAGGCTTAAACTTCATACATGGTCGTATTCAATGCGAACAGCACACGATAAAACTACGTAAATTAATAATATTAAAAAAAAACTCCAGAGAGCTTCTTTGACATTTTCAACTACGATGCCAGGCCACACAGCTACAACCTCTGACGTTTGGGAGTGAAGTTATGTTCACTGTTCTTAGCAGTAGGTTTTAATATTAAATTAAACTGTTTAAGGCGTTTAGTGCTGGCATTAAAAGAAGTTTAGAAAATAACTTTGGATATTTCTTATTCAACTGAAGCATTTTTTGTTAGTAGCGCACATCGCTACACAATCTGCATTATATAAGTACCAGTTTCTCCTATAATGTTGCGTTATACATTTTACAATTAATTATGTATTCAGTAATCCATTTTTGATATTTTTATAGTTTATTCATGAATAATTTTGTCTTTTCCACATTTCCAGAAGAAAATCATTGCTCCTATTGTTGCACGAATGGCTATGATTATTTTTATGAAACTAGGTACACATGTTTCTGAGTGGACGATTAAAAATATTGTAGGAATAAATTAACCACAACCCGTCTTCGTTAGCGACATCGAGAGTTAGTCGTTCAAATACAAATAGCAATGAAATTTGATTCACAGATGCAGCAAATTGAAATCTTTTATGAATTTGGACCTGTTTTAACAAACAATCTGGCATAACTCAAAAACTGATGAACGGATTTTGACGGGATTTTCACAGTAATAGTCCTCATATTCTGCTTTAGGATATTTGAAAGCTTATAATCAGCTCTTTGTGTTGTGATGCTATGTAACATGCCTCCGGAGCAGGAAATAAAAACGTTTATGTAATGTCAAAATTTTTAAGCGCTATGTTAGACTTATTTTTGTAAGATCACACTGTGACGTCTTCAGTGCGGAAACGGAAATTGTATAACTTCTTACGTTTCTCGTCCTAGTGGTATTCATGACTGTATAATTTTGATTATAAAAAAAAACGAAGGTTAAAAATTGAAAAAAATTCTAACCCCTTACCCGCCCTTCCCGGGGCGGTTAGGATGTCTGACAAACTTACCGGAAACTTACAGAGGGGGAATTTGTTTCACATGTTTCAACTAGTGCGACTAAAATTACTTTACAGACAAATCAACCTCAAACATGCCAGGCAACGCCGAGTATTACTGCTAGTAGTTAAGCGACGCATTTTGGTGACTTTAGGTACATAATCTGTGAAACAACAGTAACAACATGGCTGCTGTAAACCACACAGGGAACAATACAATCAAGAGGCAGTACAGTACTCGTGTGGACAGCGTTATCAGCACCAGACAGAGTGGATCTCCATTTGGCAGACAGAGTGGAATCGTGCAGTATCTAGATTTGTGGGGCATTCTGATGTAACAGTGTCCCGATGTTGGACTACATGGGAACGTGGGGGCAGGCATACTAGTCGTCTAGGTTCCGATCGTCCACGTCTGATATTATCGCCGTATTATGCACCAAGCTCATCGTAATCCCGCCACATTTGCACCTGCCATTGAAAACAAGTAGTCTATTGGACTCCCTACATTTTGTATCATCACGCACCATTGCCCAAAAACTAGCAGCAGGCTGTCAACACCACAACACAAACGGCTACGTTTGGAGTGGTGTCGTGACGAGGAAGCATCAACTGATCAACTGATGAATGGCGTCGCATTCCATTCTGCGGGGGGTCTCAGTTCCGCACTACCTCGGATGACCACCGTCGGCGTGTATGGTGGTGGCCTGGGGAGAGGTCCCATCCTTCCAATATCTTGGAGAGGCACAGCGGTGTTACTCCTACCGTCATGGTGTGGGGAGCCATCAGGAATGACTTCACGCCACGGGCTGGTACTGATTGAGGGAACAATGACGGCGCAACAGTACGTCACGGACATACTGCGTCCTCATATATTACATCTCACATAACAATATCGTGCTGCTATTTTTTCATGGGACGATGCTCGTTTACACACAGCACGTGTCTCTGTGATCTGTCTGCGTGATACTGAGGTATTCCCGTGGCCAGCGAGATCCCCAGATCTGTCCCCGACAGAACATGTGTGGGACCACCTCGGTCGTCAACTCCGTCCCAGTGCCAGTATCCAGGATATCAACGACCAGTTACAACAGTTAAGGGACAGGAGAGGACACAACGACCATATTACAGCCTTCCCAACTGAATCAGTGCGCACTTTTTTTTTTTTAAATTCAAGTTGTAATTTAGAACCGAACACTCTTTGTAGAAAGCTGCGTGGTTCATATTGACGGAATTTGTTGATGGCAGAAACTAATTGTGAACTCACATGTTAGGATAAGAGATTTTTTTTAACTGCTTTACGTCTCTTTTTAACATCGAGGACTTTAGAGACGGGAAAGGATGGGGGGCAAGGATGGGGGCAAGGAATGGGAAGGAATTCGGCCATGGCCTTTTGAAGGAAGCATCCCGGCATTTGCCTGGAGTGATTTGTGGAAACCATGGAAAACCCAAATCTGGATGCCCGGACGGGGATTCGAACCACCGTCCTCCCGAATGCGAGGCGAGAACGCTAACCGTTACACCGCCCCGCTCGGTAGAATAAGAGACATTTTAGAAACAAACAATATGAAAATGCAGTTAAATACTGTGGACAGCCAGTCAGGCAGACTTTTCTCTTAACTACAAGCATTTACATATGGTCACGCCGACCTTAAACACACGTTCAGAGAAACAGAATAACCAGACAAAAATATCACAGCATATTTTTTTTTAAATTGCTTTACGCCTCGTCGGTGGCTAAGGTCATTAGAGGCGGGATGGGACTGGGGAGAAAAAACGGGAAATAATTCGAACATGGCCTTTTTGAAGGAAGCATCCCGGCATTCGCCTGGAGTGATTTGGGTCACAGCCTAGGATTAAGACCAGGAGCGCGATTCGTGCGCAACAACAGAATTTTACTCTTTAGTATAGGACAATAATCGCAGTGCAAAAATGATCAGCTCCAGCGCTGAAGATTTTACTGGAAGAATATATCAAAAGTGTTTCAGTCAGTTCCACACAAGCTGTTCTTTTTATCTCGGTTAGTTTTGAAGAAATCTGCAAATTCCATAATGCAGAACAGTAAAGGTTGTGTCTGATATATTTGTTTTGCGGTGAATTACCATAAAGGTGTAGCGAGTGGTACAGAGATTTATGTAAGCTGGTAACACGCTGGTGGCGTCGACCTGTGATACGACATCGAAGTAACTGCTGCGCGCATTTGCATGAGTGCGGGTTCAAGCACACACGCAACACACGGCCTCGCACAACAAAGAATCACCATGCACCAACACTCTCTACATTACTTCGTCGTTTACTCACACATAAAAGTAAGAAGCACCAACCAGCATCGCGGTGAAGCCTGAGTAACTGTGCCTTTAACCAGCATCGCGGTGAAGCCTGAGTAACTGTGCCTTTTTTGTTACGCCTTTACGCTTCGTTGACGTTGACGTCATTAGGAGCGGGACAGCACTGGGAGCGAGGAATGTGAAAGAATTGACCGTGACCTTATGAAGGAACCATCCCGACAGTCACATGGAATGATTTGGAGAAACCATTGTAAACCAAAATTTGGATGGCCGGAATGGGATTCGAACCCGCATCCTCCCGAATGCGAGGCCACCCACCACGCTCGGTAAAGTGTGCTTAAGGCTCGGAACGGAGAGATATTCACGATACTGCTCTTGTAGAACAGGCTTTGGTGCTGTACAGTACCTAACAACAAGTTTGTGCACGAAAAAATGAGGGAGCGAAATTTTTTATGATGATTTGCCTGCGGAACATAGACGTCAGACTTATCAGACCGTCTGGTGCCTCTCGGAAAAATAGGCTTCAACGGACCAGCACTCCGAATCTCGTTTTCCCTTTTGTCATCCCTCCCGCTTAACGTAATAAAAGATTACATCTGAAACAAAGAAATTTACGCATGCAATACCAAGTCAACGAGAAATAATGATAATAACTTCTGCAGATTCTATAGAAACTGTCTACGATTTAGTGACCAAACATGGCACAAACCTCCTGTTATATTTTAGGAAACTTCCAGGTTCATCTAGATTTACTGGGTAATACGGGACTCGCCTTTTACTACATGCTACAGCTGGTCTACTTTCTAGAACACCGCCGTTCTCTTAAAACGTCACTTGAAAAAAATATTTCTAAGACGACTCCCATACTTTAGGAAACAGCATTTCATATGCTGGAACCTCCGTTGTGTGTTTGTTAAACACTTCTTACAATAATTAGCTGAAATGATACTCTCTTTGTTTTAAATTCACAAAAGCGACTTTTGCACCTGTTCCACGATACATACATTGTAAGTTTAGTTTACTCAGTCGTGTAGACTTGAACAGACTAGGAACAGAAAGTACAATGAGGTGACAGTTTGTCAGTTTTTCTTTGAAATTTTTGTACAACGGAAATCCTTAAATCAATTCCTCCAAATTCAATACTTCTTGTCAGAATTGTGAATATCATATATTAAATAGCATATTTTGGAACATTTTTGGCAGCAAAGAATCAACCGGGCGGAGCAGACATGAAACCAAGGAGAAGACAATATGCATGATTATTAATGAAGAGAGACATGAATAAGAAGGCTGGATAGTACGGAAACAGATAGAAATAAACTGCTAAAGTTATGGAAATAGTTGGATCTTCAGTGGAAAGTTTTTGTGTGTAAAAGTTACATGTACATAAAAGTTGTGTTGAGTGATTTGTAATATCTGAGATGGTGTGGCATAAAAAATTTTTTATTGCTTAACTTGGAAAGTTTAGTTACGGACACCTACTTGATGGCACTCTTGAAGTAAAAGTATCAAAAAGTAAGGTAGATTATGCAAGTTATTTCAGATAAAGGAAGCGAAACTAAGGAGAGATTGACAATATTATAATTATAACCGGAGAGCTAGACTTAAAAACCATTTAGGTCTAAAAGATGGCAAAGAATATCCCTCATTCTGAGAGGATGTTAATAAATAAGATATAAAAATAAAAAAGTAGAATAATTCTGAATTTCTCAAGATGCGATCAAGTAGGTTAGTAGTTAGATAAAATGTTGGGTAGTGTTGTTGCGTCCAAGTAGAAAGTTATTTGGGCATGACATTTTGAAGAAACCATCCCGGCATTCGTCTGCAGTGATTTCTGGAAACAACGGAAAATCGAAATCTGAATGATCGGGACGAGAATTGAATTCCTGTCTCCCCGAATGCCAGATGAGATCTCAGTGGTGATGGTTATACGAACAGACTAACAATTATCACACATACCTTGTACTTAACAATATAAACCTTCCACGCACCTCTTGTGTTTGTGCAAACAAAAACAATTTTTCGAAACCCTTTTCAGTTATTAACTTTTCGTACTGAAACTTCAAAAATACGACTAGTTATCTCGGTCAGTTGTCGTTGGTGGAGTGTGGTGAAGTAATTTGGCGCGCCCTCCACGGCGTGTATCTGAGGAGGGTAACGAGGCCGTGAAATCTGACCCAGCGACCAGCGCTCCCCAGGCGGTAACTGCAGTCAACTAACCCCTTACTCAGCCGCCTGTTGCTCTCGCTCTCCGAGGGATCATTAACAGGCAGCTCTTACGTCACTACCCACACCCTCTCGATAGAAACGAATAGCCGTCGCGGAGTCCTCAAATTTTCCAGTTCCCCTGTAGCCGTTTCGACACTTTTCGATTCCGATCTTTCCATCGTTATAAATTTACACACTTTATATTAAACTAAAGTACACTAAGCGTAATAATTATGTAATCTTTTAAGAAGTGTAGTGATCATTATATTGTGGGTTTCGGTCATTACTCATTGCACTCCATGTTCCTCACAGTTTTTTTGCATTAGTCTGCTCAAATGAAGCAACAAATTTTCATGACATTTAACTTGAGAAACAGAAAACAGACGTCAAATAGTAAATGCAAAAAATATCGTGATATTAAGCTGAAGGGATATGCCGAGTTACCGTTGATGCATAAAGGAAATATTCTGTAGATACTATAATGTAGACAATTGTCCTCCTGTTATTATAAAATTTCGTAGTTATTCCCTCATGATTTCGAGTAAAAAGTTCTTTATGATTTTCAGGTGACTGTGCAATGGTCTGATATCCGAAGACGAATGATTCTGAAAGCGGAAAAAACAGCCGTATCATTGATTTCCAGCAGTGTCAGTATTTTCAGAAGGCGCTGTCTATCGTCCCAGAAAAAGTTACTGAAGTATACTATGAGGCGCCCCGTGATTCAGATGTTACTTTCAGTTCATTACCTGCATTGCTGGGTTAGCATAAACCACTAAGGAGGCAGATTTCGTATCAGCTTGAAACTCTGTCTTCAGGTCGTTAAGATACATGTAAAGTCAGTTGAAGATATTCTAACTCCTCGTTTATGTTTCAGAATGAAGGTTGTATGTTTTGGCTCGCTGATGCAGGGTAGTTACAACTCTGAAATAATGCAGCTTGTATTGGCTATAGTCTGGGTTGAATGCATTTAAAATATTTTAAAACTTAATTCTGCAACATCAACAATGAAAGTCAACTTTGATATGAATTGACGACCCTTACAACCATCACACCGTTTGTTTCGTGTCGCAAAAATAACATGCTTGATAAAATATTCAATTGAACGTACACTATATTATCGTGAAAACATCATCAGATATCCTCTGCGTTAATATCTACGGTATAATTACTTTGAATTCATATAAACGCATATAGTTAACAATAAATTTGGTTAACTAATTTATTTTCAAACACAAATAATCATGTTTCACTAACAACAAATATAGCGAAAAGCGATGGAATTCTTAAGTCAAATTCATTGATACACTGAGATCTGAGGATACTGTTAGCTATCATTTCATTCAATTTAGCCGTAAATTCTATAATCCATTGTATTCTGTTTTCTCCATCCACTCTCAAATGATTAAAGCACAAATGAATGTAGATGCACGGTCCCAAATCACAATACTAAAATTCCAAATTACTGAAATATATCGTTTAACAACTCTTTTATTCACAGCGACAAAAGACATTTGTGCCTTAGGCTGATTTGCTGAATGCCACATAGCGCAACACAATTTAATCTCGCTGGCATGAATGCGGCATCTACAACAGTAATGAAAGAATGAAGTTTCTCTAGGTGTTGAAAATTAATATCAATTTCTGGGTCATTTAACCGAGTGAACAAAATGTTTAAACAAGAAATTTCGACCATCAAAACTCCGTCGCCATCCTGATCACCGAAATACATTGTGTAAACACCTTGTTCACTCGTTTAATTAATCCAGAATATTATATTAACAGCAATAAATATATTACAAAATTTCCGGGTACAACAAATGAAATTTACAGTTGTAAACATATCAGGGTAAATCTATGGACATAAATAAGTATTCATATAGAAAAGTTAAAAGCAAATATGGTAAATGTTTAATTTAAGAAAATCTCGTCTTTGTTATAAGAGTTACCGTAGCGAGAATATTACTAAAAGCAAACCGGTACTATAAATTCAGTTACATAAGATTAATTTTTCTCTTGTACGTTCGCTGACGGAAATAAATGATAAGAGCTACTTACGAGTTAACGAAGCCGTGTTATTTTATATATGTTCGTGATATTCAGTCTTTTCATTTGAAAATGAGAACTACAAATTTATTTATCTCCGACAATGTGCCTCCAAAATTGTGAGTTGGAACATTTCACCATCTCAAAACTTTCCTTGTGATACTAAATTCTGACTTTGCCGTTGTGATGAAGTTGTTGAACGACAATAGAGGACTAAATCCTAACGATTCTCCGTTCTTAGACATTCTGAAACCAATATTCTCTCGATTGTTGCTATTCCTGAAACGAAATAACTATAAAGGATTAGCCAAAGTGATGGATTATATTTTCCCACTATTTCTTATTATCCCAGGTGATAAAAAGAAACTCTGATTGCGCTGCAACAAATCATTCACACGATAAGTTTTATCCAGCGATAGACGTTTCCATCACACGCTTATCGAAATTCCAATGGTTAACAATACAACAATAACAGAAATGTTCAGGCTATCACAATCAAAACATCAGTTGCTATTCACTTCAGTTTGATTAAAGAATTACATCATTCAAGTATTGTATCTGGCTATTTTATTCGGGTTTTCGGATATTTAAGTTTTTTTGTTTTTTTTAACTGCTTAACGTCTCTTTAACAGCGAGGTCTTTAGAGAGGGCAAGGAATGGAAAGGAATTCGGCCATGGCCTTTTAAAGGAAGCATCCCGGCATTTGCCTTGAGTGATTTGGGAAACCATAGAAAACCCAAATCTGAATGCCCGGACGGGGATTCGAACCGCCGTCCTCCCGAATGCGAGGCCATAACGCTAACCGTTACACCACCACTCTCGGTTTAAGTTGTTACAGACAAGTTGGTGGAGGAGAAGGGGGGAACCGACGTCTACTGAAGTAAAGAGGTCCGTACGTACGCTAACATCCTATTGGCGGGTGATAGTTAACTAAAAATGCATTTCAGCTAGATTTGTAACAACTGATTTACACAATAGTTTTGAAGACAAGGTCATTACGGGCGGGAAAGGACTGGGGCAAGGAACGGGTAGGAATTCGGCCATGGCCTTTTGAAAGAAGCAACCCGGAATTCTCCTGGGGTGATTTGGGGAAACCATGGAAAACTAAAGCGAGCCATGTTGAGTGACAGTATCACCAACACCGGTACTAGCAACAAACCATAGTAAACTTCTCTTTCACGTTAATAATTAAGAGTTTTGCTTAACTGGTTTAAAACTTTCTACGATGTTATGATTTATCTTTGTGTTACTATACGTCTACCGTTCTTCCTTTAAGTAACATATTATCAACCATTTTCACCACTGTAGTCTTACATGCTTCATTTGTTCCTGCAAACTAGTTTCAAGTCGTAAAATGGTCAGGCTTCTATCTTGTTACTGAAAATTTTAGTCTTAAAATCTTATTCTGTAAAAACTTTCAACGCAGTGTGGACATAAGAAGAACCGTGTAAAGCATTGCAAGAGATTCTGTGTCGGCAGACCTACATGGAAAAATGCAGACTAGATTTATTCTAATTCCAGTAGCTGTATTTCAAGTTTTTATTGAAGGCAAGCTTCACTCTACACTAAATATCTTTACTAAGTATAAATTTTTATTCCATCAAAACATTTTAATGAATTTAATCATTCAATATGATGAATATTGATCGTTCTCTAATATTGTTGCTATATAAATACTTATCTAGGGAATATAAAAACAAAAATTACACATGGAAGAATATTAGTGTTTAAAAATAATATTAAATAAAATAGCTCTAGTTTGTTTTTTTGTATTTACTCCATAATTATAATTTGTTATAGCTTCAGAAAATTAAAAGACGCTGAATGACATGTCGGGCACAAGTCATCGGGTGTCTATGTCATAGCCGCTCAGGAATTATTAAAAATGGAAAATGGTTTCTACTTGAAATACGTTTAAGCTAATAATGAAGGCAATGTAATCGAAATGGCGCCGTTGTTTGCTTGGCCCGCGTTTGGATAAAGATTGTCACTTTTCCTGAGTTTGACTACTATTCCGGGTGACTGGAAGGTCTGAATTAAATTCTAAGCATCTCCACATAGAGTACCGAACTTTATGTTTTGAAACAGCGATAAGGACTGTTGTAATACTTGGTAGAGCGGACTCGCTATATGATAATAATAACTGAAATGTTAAGAATTAACGATATATTTCTTAAATAAAATAAGGCATCAATTTTAGCATTTCGAAAATTTCTTATTGGAACTTTCATAGTATCTTGTAATAGATTATGAAACATGATACGAAGTCATTTGGAGCGTGTCGGGGCTGTGTTAGACGCCTGTAAGTCTTATAACTTCAGTGGAAGAGGTTATTGGGCATCGAAAGAAGATTCGCTGATCAGTTCGATTATTGTCTTATTTGAAGTGTGTTCCTGATATTTCTGAACTTGTCCCTCGTACGAACCAGTTCTGTTGTATTCAGTAACAGTTCACATATCTGATATCGTTACAATAATATGAGAACGAAATACACTCAAGAGCACTGAACACTAACGAATTACTAAAATGTATCAAATGCTTCCGAGCAGGTTTGTAACAGACTGTGCGTAATTCTGGTGTTTTCTGCTATTGATTATTATTTTTTTATATAAAAAACTATTTGTCACCCTAGTTCTTTCAGTTTGGCTTTAGTGCACGCTCTACATTTATTTTTTGACAGTGCAACACAGATGTATGAAATAACGCAGAACATTAATAACACGATGTATTCTATGACTTCGTTGACGTAACGACGGAATATTCTTTGGTCTTAGCTGCTGTCGCCTTCACAAGGGAGTGAGAAGTTCAGTCTGCTTCAAAAAACACGTGCGCCTAGTAAATTTTTACTTTGGAATGATGAAGTTTCCTGACGCTTTTTGAAGATGTTGGATGTTACTGTGCATGGCACTTCATTAACAGAAACTACCAGTGATTACGCTTTTGCTTCCTGATAGAGAAATGACGAACTGAATAATATGGCGCCAAGTCTAGGTCAACGTATTCGTATCTGAGAGTTTATGGGTTCACATCTCGATAGTGTACTCCATCCATACCCAACAGGTATTTACAATCACTCATAACCACCAACAGAAAGGTGATTCAGTTACCTAAACGTTTATGCTACAAAAGCGTTAATATCTCCGATAAGTCTTCAACAAAAATGTAGCTAACACGCAAGAAAAAATCTCGAAAAAAGCTTCAGTCAGATTGGTATTCAAAGTTTGCATTCCAGGTAAACTCCACTTCGTAAAGAGAATGCAGATCTCTGTAGAAAAAAGACGCTTTTCTCTACACTCGTTCTGCATTGGATCTGGGTGTATTAATGCTCAACCACACAGAATTAGAATAAGCCTTACATATATCTATTTACATTTTGTAGTAATGAAGAATTTCGGCAGGGTGCTTATCGTCCTTCTCAAACATGCGTTTCGCGAACAATATGAAGAGATTATTTTTAGGTCATGCTAACATTGTTCACAGGCGGATATTAATTTTCCTGGATACTAAGTTGCATCAGTCAATAATAAACAATTGAAGTATTTTATGTCATGTATCTGTCGTTCTAGGTGACTGCATTTTTGTTTAATTCATTTACGTTTAAATTTAATAACAAATGTAAATAATGTTGCAATATATTTTTGAGATTTCATCTAACTAAACTGAATTTTTAAACGGAAACAGTTCAACTCGATAATATCCGACATATTCGGTGTTGGTGATGAGGGCAGCCCGTGTTGGATGACCGCTGTTGGTTGCCTATTTCCGGCCGCTTTGTGCTGCGGGCCTGCGTCCTGCCCCTGTGGGCGGCGCTCCCCGTTACGACACCAGTGTTCGACCGTCACGCCAAGGTTTTCTTAGAAAAACACAGTCCAATCAATAGCCGGGCCTAAACCTACACACACAAAAACGAATCATTTCTATATGGAGCCGTTATCCTCTGCACGTGTCATTCATGCTTCTCTTTTCCAGGCACGGTCTGATGAAGGATTATGTTCAGATGAAGATTATTGATCTCTACGTACATAAAAATGGAACAGTTTGACATAAACGGTTACTTGTAAACTAACTCCTATCGTTACAGAGATTTTTTTATGCATTGAATATGAAGTTTGTTCGGAGAAGATGTAACAGAGTTGTCATTTATTCCAAGATCTCTTTCTCCAAGTTCAAATCAGTTACCATTGTAGATATATATAATCAACCCACTAAATTACAGTATATTATATTTAATGACATTTCTATTCCATTGCGGTATAATATTTCTTTTTCAATCATATTAAACGCTGATACCCGTTTCTGTCAACCTAGTGACGCACACTATATATTGAATTTATAATAACTGGATCTGCAGCAGCGCTCTGGTGATTACTATCGTTTATATTCAGATTGTTAAAGATAATTTCAGGATTTTTCACTTCTGCTTAAATGATAGCTTCTTCTCCCATACGACACGATGCCAAGTAGCTCGTCACATTGGTCCCTCAACAATCACATCTCTGATTTCACAATGAGCTTTGGAAGTTAGTGTGGCGGATGGTTTCAAAGTTTAGATCCTTCATTAAACATTACTCTGAAGTACAATAGTCTTCAAGAAGGATTTTTTTGCTGTGGATTATTGGAAAAAATCATATGGGAGACAATATTTACAGAAAATAACTGCAGAATATCACTGCATTTGATGTAATCCTCGTATCTCCAACGCCTTTCATTCACACGCAGCATAAAATCAAGCATCAAACAGTTTTTACTTAGAACTCGAAGCAGGTCGGAAATTCCCGTTCATATAACATTCTGGTAACTCCTTGGCGTTTCAAAAAATATTTACATCACCAAATAAGATGTGGAGAAATATAAATGAAACATATATCTATATTGGTTCTACTATTGCTAAATAGTATAACTAGATATTATCAGTAACATAAGTATTATTTCTGAAATATGAAATAAGCTACCAACATTTTTGAAATGTGAAATACTTGATAATAATAATTTTCTAGTACAATTACTCTCTGGATAATTTTCAAAGAGCATATTTCATTTTTGATGTAGGGCTTACGCTTGTAGTTCCTATAAACATTAATATTAGCGTTAAATGGAAATACTTGATGACTGAACGTTGTTTTAATTTATACATGTATTACAGTGTACATAAACGGTTACTGTTCCATCTAACAGAACTGGCGCTGTTTCTATGTTAACTAGTCTCAAATGTGTAAGAAAGCATAAAAATTCGTATAAGAAATGCACGTCTCAGAATAGGGAAGTGAGCAAAATGGGTTCAAAACCATGTTATTTCTAGTACAATTAAAAAGCTGAACCAGATGCTCAACGCGAAGGTTCCTCCCTATGGAAGTAGTGAATCCTACGTCTGGAATCAGACACGCGACGGGCAGTTCGTTTCCTACTTACGTACAGTTCAACGTGGAATCCTAACCACGGAAGCGTTCTCTCGTACTTCACATTACGCAGTAAGCTGTGCCAAAGGTGAGGGTCGCGTTAAGAGCCTTTGAAAATCTTAGCCGAGACAGTGATTTGAACAGAGGTTCATTCGATCTCCAGTCAAACACCTTAACCGCTGAGCCACCAAACCGCTGTACTGCTAGTAATAATATCTTATTGTTTCTGAATGAATCTTCTAGACGCCGTAACATCACAGAGGACTGGTGTCACTAGTAATTCGGATACTCAGCGCTCAGTCGTTTATCGTAGAGAAAAAAATCAGCAGGCAGAAATTCTATTGTTGTTTTAAAATACTGTTCAATCAGGGATTTTTTTTTAAAGCATCGCTTCTAATAATTTCTTTTGACGATTTAAGATAATCTTATTTAAAAATGTACAAGTTGTCATAATTATTAATCAGATCTGAAATACTGATTACTGATAGTAACAGAGCATTAATAGCGTTTTGTACTGTGGTCATAAATGATCGTTTCCACTTCATTTTATTTTGAAGATATACTGTTACGTATGGCAGAGAGACATTCGCGATCGGTTCATCGGCAATCAGCTGTGCGAGTTCAGTATAATTCTTGCCTGACACTGTACTGTCAAGCTAAAAATTTTACAGTAGTCGTTGAAATAATTTCCGAAAGCTGCTGAGATGATCAACTCAAACAATAGTCAGCACCATTTTAGAAGTCATCACTAATCTACATTTAGGAGACAATTTCTGTAAGTTCATTTGACCGTCTCAATGGAAACAGTTGGCTGTGAGAATTAGGGTTTACAGTAGAGATTTGAGTGTAGTGTATCTGTAGTGGTCGGCGAGCGCGTGTCCACTCTGGTCCCCTCTGTTTGCTGTTTCTCGGAACAGAGCCTCGAGGGGTCGCCACGACACAGGTAACCCCTCCCACAAAGACTCAGAGGAATAACGCTGCATAGTTACAACGCACGGATGTGAGAGCTTAAGCTTTATGTGTTAAACATCTGTTACAATTTAAACCACATAACTCATCACCTGTGTAAGCGGCATTACTTACGTTATCTATTTATATTATTGTTTGCAAACTTCTTTTAAATATTACACACAGACATCAGCCCTTATAGACACAAGTAAATAAAATAATGCCAAAACAGGATAATTTGTTGAATTCTCGGAAATAAAATGTTGTAAGAAGACTCTAACTTCTTAAGCAATTGAATAATTCCATCTCGTCACATGAAGTGAGTGCGCTCAGTGGAACTTAATTTGAAATTAGATTAAGAGAAATAATTGCTGTGAAATGTAGAGTATTGTGATACGGAATTGAAGCTGGAATAGAATAATATGTAATAATAATTCTGATTACTGTTTGAGCAAGGAAATTATAAACAATGTGACAGGTTAAATACAGAATCAGAACTTTAGGAACAATAATATTAGAGATGATAACAGAGCAAATTCCAAAAGATTTCATAACTACTGCTGTGGACCGTACTAGGCTCGGGCCACTGTGACACATAATAAATTTTGAAATAATCATTTTGGTGGCAATTCTTTAATCTCCTTTCTTACAACTACTGTAACTCCAAGTAATAATTTTTACCCATGTAACAACATGAAACTGTGGTGTACGGTACGAAAGAGGGACTAAATTTTTCTGTAGCTATACCTAATCATTGTTAATTAAATTGCATTGCATGCCCCTATTGATCTTGCAAAAGACATGCAATCTATGCCAATCCTCTCAATTTGGCTTAGCTCGTTTGCTGCAACATGTTGCATGACTACGCCTGCGATTTCTTGTCAAATAGAGAGTATCGTGCGCATACAGTCAGCTAATATAATTGAGTCTGCGGGTCTTGCGTAATATTCCAATAACTCTTATTGGGATACGTAAGAGAGAAACATTGCTATTTGCGAAATACAGGCACGTGTAATAGAATCATCCAATATTGAAAACAAGAATGATCATTCCACTTTAATAAAGTTGAGAACTAAAATTGTAAGTGCAGTTCACCATTTGAAATAGCACAATATCGTCTCAGAAACTTAACTTACATGTAAAGTTATATATTTTTTATTTTATTTCAACGGTCTTCATACATTAGGACCATATGGCAAGTTTCCGATATTTACATTTATCTCTTAAACATTTATTAATTTGACGTTAAACATTATTGTAAATTTACTGCATAAAATATTGCTCAAATCTGTTACGATTGTTTGTCGTAGATTAATTCTTTCATACACAACAGTCTTAATATGTCGTTCGTTGCTACTGATAAATAACATTACATTATGATGCCATATAAAATTGAGTTGAAAAATACACGAAGTTATGTTGGTACTGAAACACAGTACCAACAGGAATGCTGGCGAGTTTACAACCAAAGAGTATTAAGACAGCAACTTGTACTTTATATATATATATGTCTTTCCAATTCCTCTACATGTGTAAGCAGTACATTGGTATTACTATACTTCTCTTGCCTAATTTCATTACTATTCTGCTGGCACCTCACTGCATATTACAATTGCGAATTTACAATAACCTCTGAAGTTTTTTATATGAATAGAATTTTATGCTTCTACCTCTAATTTAAAACATACTTAATAAGTGAATTTTTGGATTGCTAACTGAAAATTTACAACGATATCTAAATCAATGTGTATAAGCTAATTGTATTCCGTGTTAGATAGCAAAAGAAAGTAGATCACAGATCAAATTGCCTACTTTAATTAGAGAGCGGAATACCTTGGGACCATTTGGATACTTTATTATTGATGATCTGAATGTGTTATCGGAATTATTATTAAATGTAGGGGAGAGTGGGGCAAAACCGTCCTCTTAACTTTATATCTTATAAAAATCGGACTTCTGCCAAAAATATTTTGTAAAATGAGGTTATTAATATTAGCTTAATATTTAAGATGAATCATATTCATGTATAATTCATTAATGATAAGTAGTTTAATTTTTGTCAATTTTTATTTCTGATGTTGACAAAACGACGGTTTTGCCCCATGGGTGGGGTAAAACAGACACCCATAAGATTTACATGTAAAAAAGTTTATTCCAGCATTTACAAAAAAATATAGTATAGAATTGCATGTTTTTATAAAATAAAGAGGCATTTATCAATATGAAATTAACACTACATGAGGTCAAATTTAATTTTAAGAACAAAAGTCACAAACAAAATTGTCATCTTCTTCTTCACAATTTGTACAAGCCTCGTGGGCCCATCCCGTACACTTCTGACATTGAATCCATCCCTCACTGTCCTTTGAGCTCGAATATAATTCATTGCAGAATATGCAAGCCTCTTCATCTTCATTCAAGTCACTGTCATCTTCATCTTCATTAAGATTCATTCTCATTTTCTTTTCCTTTACCTTTCCATTTTCACGTTTTGTTCGGAGCTTAGTTTGGAAAGAAAGCTTTCTCTTTGGGCACCTTTTATTTTTAGTATCTTTGTCCAATGCTCTATTGTTTTTAGCTTTTATTTTTTCTTCTTTAACTTTTTTTTCTCTGTGTTTTTTCTTCTCCTCTGCCTCCAGTTCGGTTTTGTAGGGTGAGGATGTGAGAATGGCTGTCTTTCCTTTATTTCTTCCATATTTCTTGTAAACTCTCTCCTTCTCTTGTGGAGGTGGCATTATTAATTTAGGTGATATTAGAAATGCACTTGTTTCCAACTTTGTTTTTTGTAGGCCTACTGGACTTGACGTATGTGGTGAACTTATTGCTCCAGAAACTGAAGGCTGGCTCCTTTCTTCATTTTGAGCTTCAGAAGTGGAAGGTGGGGAACATGCAGCATCAGGTATTACAGATGTAGAAGGCGGAGGGCGATTGTAATCAGTTGTTGTAGAATCCAGACACAGGAGGTTTGCAGAACCCTGGAACTCTACTGCACCTGGTGCATCAGAAGTTAAATTGTGATATTGTACAGTGGCCGATGATTTTATAGAAACCGATGACTGACAGTTTGTAGAATCTGATTCTTCTGGTCTAGGCCTAGCAGTAGTTTCAGATGGAGCATACAGGTGATCAGGGAATATGTTTCTATTGAATGGGTATATTCCAGTCTTCTCAAAGCCCTTTATGGCAGTTTGTATAAGAGCAGCTCTTGTAAAAGCTCTATTCACAAGCTTACCGATTTGGTAGATGGTGATGCAACGCCCAGGATGCGCTATTAACCACTGCCTAGCTTCTTGCTCATAGTATGCACTCAATGGGGCCATAAAAGAAACATCTAGGGGCTGAAGCCGGTGTGTTGTATGGGGTGGAAAACACAGTAAAATGACATTGTGCTTTCGAGCTAGGTCAATAAGACCCAAACTGTTAGTATGTGATTCATGTCCATCCAAAATGAGCAAAACTGGTTTGTCCAGTGAAGGGTTAGAAAATTCTAAGAATTTCTTAAACCAGATTAGAAAAGTTTCCTTATTGATCCACCCCGATTCATGGTAACAGGCGAAGGATCCTGGAGGAGCATCATCCATTAACAACGGATTTTCTTTCTTCCTGGGAAATACAAACATTGGTGGCATAAAGTTCCCGGATGCGCTCATACAT
The DNA here is from genome assembly GCA_031002005.1 of Vandiemenella viatica. Lineage (NCBI taxonomy): Eukaryota > Metazoa > Arthropoda > Insecta > Orthoptera > Morabidae > Vandiemenella > Vandiemenella viatica. Next base: position 99,028,609 of record JARYHS010011408.1, read on the forward strand.
GTTTCTACAGTAACGAGTACACCACGTTCTGCAGAAGATAAACATCCAACTTGTTTTTTTCCCCGGAGGGCTAACACCTTTGAAGGTTTGTTTGGGACTGTGAGAATCCCTGTCTCATCAACATTGTAAACATCGTTTGGTTTAATTTTGTACTTCGCACACAGGGGTATTTGACACAAAAAGTCGATCAAAATTATTTCTACGTAATTTGGATTTTTGTTTCGCTTCTTTTGTGTATTAGTACTTATAACTGTGAAGTAGGAGTAATAATAAAGAACACGTACTGTGTTCATACACTTTATAACATATTAAGCGAATATTTACAAAATATCTAAACAATAATCATATATGTACATTAAAATATCATTCTGACGAACCGTCCCATCCTTCGTCGTCGGAACCTTCACCTTATGGCTCGTTCTCTTCTTGAGTACTCGGGCCCCATTAAAGTAATATTTTAGAAGTTTCTGGATTGAATGATTTAGATGTTTTGGGGATTTTGTGCCTGATGAAGCTCAAATACGGGTCCTAAGTTAATGAAAGCCTATTAATGACATCTGTGTTGCACTAAACCCAACTAAGTTTTCTGGAGTGTGTCTCCCTAAATCGTCGAAAATATTTGTTTCTAGCTTCTGCTGCTGCTTCTGACCGACTGCCTATAGGCAAAAGTGCATACTCTATTATAAGTGTGCCCTCAATCAATACTTCTTGTATAGGTGACATTGGATGCCACGAGTACAGTTCAATATACAGCACATGTTAAATTTTTCTTGGCAGTGGGGATTAATTTTTTTTTAATATCTATCTTGTGCCCACTATATATCATTCAGATAATAGTATAAAACCTGTCAATCAATGTTTTGTTAATACCTATTAATGTTTTGTTAATACCTATTATCTCTGCGGAATTCATTTGCTAAAATCGGTCAAATCATCGAAAGATTTTCTAGGCCAATCCACATTGGTCGGATTGGATTTTATGGGGATTTCGATAGATCTTTTGAACCAATCACGGTATTTATTTAAAAATACACTCTCAATTCTCTTAGCAGCCTGCCATTTTCTTTTAATTTCCAATTTAAGCCTTGAAAACTTTTGTTCGAACTGTTGCCTTTGTTCGGCCGTGAATGTCGGTTGATTTAAAATATTTTCCTCGACTAATTGCAACTTTTGCACGAAATAATTTCCTTTCTCGTGTTTAATCATATCATAAATAACTTTTCGGGTCATGAGCATGATACCAGAAGAGCCTATAACAAAGAAAATCTTACATGAAAAAAATGTGACCGAAAAAAAGTAAGTTTGTTTCATTGTAAATAATCTAGAATATTTTCGAATAAATAGACGTTTGGCACTTTTTGGCACCCAATTTTCAATGGAACACGAAGATAGTACACTAAACTAATACCATATAAGAAATCAGACTCGGGAAAGGTCCGGAAATATAACAAAATCACTCTTTAATACTTTTCGTAATAAAAAAATCAGTACAAAATGAGCCAGCTTACAAAACTGTACAGAAATAAAGTTGTGCAATACCTTTGGATGAATGTTACTATTTTTTCAATTCTAGGCACCTGGCTGAACAATATCCATGATTAAAATCACCACTACTCACTTAACATCACTCACAAATTAAAATGGTACAACTTATAATTTTCTCGTTTTTACTTCGGATCAGTACGTGGGTCTTTGCAATGTGCTCAGAAGATGACTGTTCACGGGGTGGGGAATGGAGCGTATCTAAAAAACATAGCTGATTGTTATTCTATAGACATTTGCCTCGAGTCAGGTAGATACGGGTTCGTTGAATTTGCTAAAAAAAAATTTGACTTTTGATCGGCTTTTTGTGTCAAATACCCCTGTGTGCTTCGTGTAAATTGACTCCAAAAGATCAAAAAATTTCCCAACGGCAACTCCATTAAACCCTTTAGCTCGAGCTAAAGATGTATGCTCTGGTGACCTTAGTTTTAATTGAGGATGTCGGTTAACGAATCCGTAATACCAATCTTTGCCTGCCATTTTTTCGACTTTGTTGAAGGTATGGTTTATCATATTTTTTTCTGCTACATCAAATGCTAGCCGCCGTAGATCGGAAATTGTCAGGCCAAAGAGTCTTTCTTCCATAAATAATACATACTCAACTATTTCCTTTTCTTGAGCCTCAGAAAACACGGTATCATAGCGACCTAATCGCTTTTCAGAAGCCAGCTCGGGCGTCAGATCATTTTTTCGTGCTTTCTTCACTCTGTCAATCAATGTTGTTCTAGATACGTTCAAACATTCAGATGCTGCAGTGTATCCCATCCGTCCTTCAAGAACCGCGTTTACTGCCTCCTTCATTTCTTCTTGTGACCAGCTCTGCCGAGTTGTCTTTCGCACGTAGTTCCTCAAAATATCTGAAATCCAAATGTAGGTGCTTTAGTTTTAGGAACAGAAACAAATTACGCATAACTTTGTTTACTGTGAGTATTTAAAAAAAAAGAGGTTTTATTAACTTTAAGATAACATTTTACTTGAAATAGAAACTTACCTTAGGCCCTTAGAAATACCGATTTCCTGCGGTTTTAACTTTTTGATGTAGGCTAACAAGTAAAACAACTTATGTCTTAAGTAAAAAATTCGCGAAAGCCTTTATATTTCATATTAAATCTCATCCTCATGAACAGTAAATTTAATTAAACACTTCATATTAATAATTCGGAGTTTTAATTATTTTATAAAGTATAATGAAATACTGAACTCAGTAGTTTCAACATTGTGGGGCAAAACCGACCTTCGTCGGTTTTGCCCCATCACTGATTGACGGTTTTGCCCCGCAGTACACGACAAAACAAATGTGGCGATTTCAGATTATCGATAAACACTTTCTAAGCTACATTTACAATAAAAATACAGCTAAAGACACTGAATAATGATATTTACTCACCAATGGTAAATCAGATTGGCGTGATAATCCTCAAAGCCATAAACAGACGTCGTGAAACTCTGAAAAGAAACTGTTAAAAACTTTAACACTTCGCATAATCCTAACAATGGCCAGTACACGAACGAAACCAGTCTCAAAATTCTCATTATTACACCTTCTCCAACTAGTTCATAATGCTGCCGCCCGATGGAAGCACCTAATGGGAAATATTCTGGGGGTCGGTTTGACCCAACCAGTCGATTTTGCCCCACTCTCCCCTAGTATTCACCAAAAATTCAAAGCCTTGTGTAATTTCTCTCATTTCACGATTTTTCCATTTCTGTTTATTTTGAAAATACAAAAAAATAAAGCACGTGTTTGTTGTATCTTTTTGTAATTTACAATATGTATCGTAAGCATGTACGACTTTCATTTCGGTTCTCACTTTAATCCGTAGATAGTTCAACAACAAAAAATCCATATGCATACAGGAACCTAGAATATCAAACCAATATCTAACAAACAGGGATAGTTCACAGTTTGTTCAACCGATAAATCCTTTATAATGTTGTTGAAACCGGAATAAAGGAACCAAAATGCTACGCTTTAACTGGTGCTTGCGAAATGAGAAAACTGAAAGAATCTCTCTAAGAACAGAAATTTACGGACACTGTAGCTTCTCGAAGGATATTAATCCGAATAATAATGGAACAAGGTAAGAGTCAATAACTATTTGGTTACTAGGAGATTAAAATTACAGAAAAAAAAACATTTCTGTAGGCAAGGAAAAGTAGAAATCAGAAAAACGCTGAAGGTGCATAACAAAGACAGTAATAGTGATAATTTGGAAACTAAGTAAAAATAAATTGTAAGAATGTCACAGATAAATCAGTTCGGAAAGAAGTTTCAGAAAGAGAGTTAAGGTTTGGTTGCACGTACTCTACACTGAAGATCAGTAAATGTATCTGTCTAATATCGTGTAGTATCACCTTTCTGCCTGATGAGCTCCACAACACACTGGAAGCGTTTGGAAACCACACAGATCCACAACCCCCAACACTCTCCCACAATTCACGAAGACCTGATGGAGTGGAAGGGGCGGGGAGAGGAGGAAGAGGCTCTGACATCTTTTTCGGGGGCTTTCCAGATGTGCTCGACAGAAATGACCTTTAAATCTAGTAAGGTAACTTCACGGCTGTGTATCATTCGGATACTGTTAAGGCTAGATGGTATGATGCATCATCTTGTTCACCAGTTGCAACGCTGCACACGAACAAACGGGATCACATGGAGTTCAAGAATATTACAGTAGTTTTTAGGGAGTGAGAGACGATATCACACACACAAGGGGTCCCATTTAAAGCCCACAATAATGGTCGCCAAAAGAGAAAGCCATCTTCACTAGCTTGAAGAGTTCCCTGTTGGCAAGAACGATCCATAGCTTCAAGTTTATTTATTTATTTATACGCCAATCGGCTTTTTACATAAAGAAATAATACTTAACCTCAACATATAAGGTATGCATATAATTATATAATTCATAAAAGTCTTTTAATGTTAGATATTAGTCCAGCATGAGATCCTCCAAAAACGTTGATGTTGGTAGCATGTATGTTAACTAGATTATTCTATGGTATGTCCAAAATGCTACATAGTTTTTGTTGGATTTTACAGCATCCAGCAGTCTTCTTGTTCGAATATATACCCTAGATCAAATAAATCGGAATTGCTCGAGTATTTCTGGTGAATCAATAAGCCCACTGACAACTTTGTAGAAGAAGCATTGGTCTGTCAATTGCCTCCGACTTCGTAGGCTGTTAATGTTATAATAGTGATACACATCACACACGCCTGTAAAGTTTTTATTATGAAGATAGTGTAATAGGAACTTACAGAACTTGCGCTGAACTTTTTCGACGCAGTTAATTTGTTGATCTGTATATGGTGACCAGACAATACTACCATATTCCAGTAAGTGTTTGACAAAGGCAGAGAATAGTCGACACAGTGTATTAACATTTTTGAATTCTTTCCCAGATCTACATATGAATTCCGGGACACGAAATGCTCGCAGAGTTATGTAGTTAATATGATCAGAGAAAGTAAACCTATCATCAAGCATCACTCCCAAGTCTTTTATGGATTTATCTGTTTCCTCATTTTGACTACATAATAAATAGTTAACAGGCAGCAGGTTATGACGTCAGGAAAACACCATGGTGCAACTTATTTACCTGACACCATACCTCTAACTGGGAAATGTCTCGTTGTAGAATATCAATGTCATGATCACTGTATATTGCTCTGAAGATCTTTATATCATCAACATACTGCAGACAGTCAGACTTAAATTATTCACTAATGTCATTTATGAATATGCTAAATAGGTTAGGTCCTAGATGCGAGCCTTGTGGTACACCAGAGATAACAATGTACTCATTCGACAAATGACCATTCACACGTACTTCTAAACGCCTGTCAGATAAATACGAGCAAAGCCAGTCCAAGGCTTTCGACCGTATCCCATAACGACTTACGGGAGTTGATTGCGATGCACTCATACCCTGGTAGGTTCACGTCAGTATCAACTCCTCAGTTCAGGAAATATTTTTCCACACTTCTAGTGCCAAGTGGCGAAGTTCCCGCGCATTTGGTAATCATTGTATCCTGTGATGGGTGGTAACCTGAGGTATACACGTGGAACGATGGCTTCTGTTCCGCACAGTTAGGATATGGTTCTGGATGGCATTGAATTGCAGAGTCGTTGCACTTTGGCTCGTCTATCCAAAGTTACGATACAAACTTGCCGACTATGACTCCACATATCCATTATGCTGTACATAACAGCAATGTATTTATCTCAATCGATGCACTCATGGTACATCCTTAACATAATGAATCGAAGAAAATCCCAGTGCCCTGCGTGGCTTCCGAGGTGCTGTGACAGATTCGTCGGGCCCGAACAGCTCGACAAGTTATCTGCGACCTTTTGCACTTATCGTCATTCATCTTATAGTGTGATCTCTACTATTATTTATACCGCGAGCATCACTCCGTTTACGCATAACGTCCGGTATCTCTAATTTGCTTATACTTACGACTTAACGTCTCTTCAATGACTAGGTCATTAAAGGCGGGAGAGAACTGGGGGCAAGAAACGGGAAGGAATTCGAATATGGACTTTTTCCAGCAATCACCCCAGCATTTGCCTCTATGGATTTCGGGTAATCACTGTAAACCGAAATCTGAATTGCCGGTTGGGGTTTGGAACCCGTGTCCTAACGAACGCAGAGCCTAAAGTTACCGCTCTTCCATTATGGTCGGTGAGTTTTTAATTTAGTTACTCTCTAGTACAGATTCGACATAAGATATGATCAAAATGAATTTTTTTTTTTTTGGCAGTGGAAATGCGATGTATTAATTTCAAAGCTGTTAAAAGCAAGCTTCTTTCAATCTCAGGAGAAAGAGTTAGTAAATGGAAGAAATACGTATGAAAAGTGTTTGTCAGGCACCATCTGGACTGTGAAGCGTTAAAAAGGGTGAAATTTCTAATCTACTGGAGTGTGAGAATCAGTTTGTAGGGGAGATTTTGAAACACTTTAAATGATTCAAACGTAAACACAGCAATAGGCGTAGATATAATGTAACATTTAAAAAATGAATTAACTAGAAAATTACTCAAAATGACTTAAAAGAATTAAGAAAATATGTAGTTCCAAGAATCATTAGGAAAAGTCGAGTTTCATAATCTCGTATGAAGAACAAACTGATGCATTTGAAAAGTGTTGTAATATTAATTCATCACAATATTCATTCAGTATTACTAACTACTATAGAACTATAAACGTAAAGTTAGACACACAAGTTTTATAGGTGCTTAATAAGACTCGTTTTGGGCTTAGAAACAATCGACATACAAGGAAAGCTATTCTGGCACTACTATACATATGAGGATAAATGAAAATAAGCAAGAATTTCTTTAATGACTTTGTTACTGGGGAAAAGATGTTTAAAATTTTAGAGGATTAAGATCTGGCGAGAGAGAGAAGTGATTTATGATGAGAAAAATATATCGAGCGAGGCAAGGCTGTAGTCTCTGTCCACGGATAAAAATAAAATTAAAAAAAAAAATCAACAAAGAAAGAGAATAATTTACATATGCACAAAGGTTCGCAAAGAAACAATCAATTCTTCTTCACCAACTTTGCCCAGCATAAGGGGTCAGCTGCCTTCGGTGTGTTTTACTAAACATTAGCAAAGCCAAATATAGAGCTTAGATTCTAGGTCGCATGCCCTTGCTGTAGCCATTTATATCTACTGCCAGGTCATAGTAAGTACTAATGCAGGACGTAAAGTGTTGTCATCTGTCTGCGAAATCTGTAATTATTTTCTGTGTCTGATAAGTGTATTTTTAGTTTGTGAAATGTGTAGTTTAGGAGGCACAGATTAGGAACTGTACCAGCATTTGCCTTGATGGTTGCAGAAAACCGTCTAACCACCTCAGTCAGGAGGGCTGTTACGTGGAGGCGTGGGTGGGCTCGTGCCAAGTGCATTGAAACTCCCCGACCAGTGCGTGGCGCCTCAGCGGCAACTCAAGAAATAATCACTATGCCGTGCTCTTTCACGTAAAATTTGGTGAACTTAAATCTCTGAATGGTATGAGGAAAATGGCGGTAGAATCATTCGAGTACTAAATACCAAGATTGGAATTAACGCAGTGGAAAAACAATTATCTATTACTAGGTAGGTACTGGTGAAGTGTAGAGGAAAAGAAAGATTAGATGAAGGAAATAGTAGACGAAATAGTTTGAGGAGTCATATAGAGATGGTGAGATTAGGTGATGATAAATGGAGATGGAGTATTGCATCAAATCAGAAGAGTGACTGTTGACAAGAAGAGAGCGAGATAAAAGCACTTAATGATAGCTTTAACTGGAACACTGTGATCAGATTTCAGAGTGTTCTCCGTTGCGTGCCGCGCACGTGCGTGACTTGGCGAATCCGCCTGGGCGTCGAGTTGTCAGAGTTGACGCTCGGACACTGGCGTATGTTCTCTCTGCAAATGAAGTCGCAACACGACAGTGCTGCCACGCCCACAACGACACCACAAACAGAGAAAATACAATACATGTGGTGTCCATGTTTAAAGTTGTCTGCTCAATAATAATAATCTAACAAAGATCTCTAAACCACCCTTATTAACTGAAAACACTAATGTATTACTTTTGAAAAGCCAATGTAAAATATCAGAATAAACGTTGAATATGAAATTCAGCAATACGCCTTCTTAGCTAACAGCACTAGCGCTTCCTGGTTTTCACACCACCTCTCCCACACCTCTCCTGATTTAGGCATCTTCGGGTGTCGGGATCAAGACCCCTTCAGGTAAGTTTTACGGAGGTCATCATACTTGAAAAAAAAAACAAAAAAACAGATTTTAAATTCTTTATGAAGTACAGAAAAGTTAAATCTTATATGTTTGGAGAGCTGCTTAAATTTCACCTTTAAAAAAAAAGACATTTGTGGTTGAGCAAAAGTAACAATCTTGTATTATTTTTATTTGATAGGGTCTACTTATTTTAAATTATTCCACCATTTACCTAGAAGACTACACAAAACCAGTTGATAACCATTTCCTGGATTATCGGTACGCAGAATATGGAGAAATCCATAAACACGATCCCTAAAATTAATGGAATCTCATCGAGCACGAATTCTTTGGAGTGTACGCAGGTACTAGCAGGCAAAGGCGGATACGAGTACAATTCAAGATCACAGCCCTAACGTCATGACTTCACATCCAGTGAAGTTATCCCATCAACTCCAATGACGTCACAACTTCACCTCATTCCCATGACGCCATCCTCCCGCCATTTCCGATTACGCAACACATCCACTCGCTTCGGACGACGTCAAACAGGAACCCTTTTTCTATGTCGTCACAGCAAACCGCCAACGCCACCTCCTGGTTTCCAAGTCTCCTCTGCCAGACCTCTCCTGATTTGGGCATCTTCGGGGGTCAAGACCCCTGCAGGTAAGTTTTACCGAGGTCAAAAATTTTGTTCTGTCATAGTTTAATTTGAAAAAAAATCTTTTAAAATGTTTTTGTACACTGTCTTTGCATTAAATGAACACAGCAATTTCATTGAGGCACAGTTACCGACATCCGAACCGTGCGAGCCTTATCTTGTAGGCTATTAACGGCACGCTAACTGACCTAGAGAATCATCTCTAGCTCAGAGGGTAAGAACAATATACACTTGCAGACAAAAAAAAAAAGCATCCGGGAGACATGGTCGTATGTCACTGTTAGTTCGTACACATACACACCATCCGTGCGTATGTAAATGATTAGAGTTGCACTTCTGTGAGACGCTGAGCTTATTACTGTTGTTCGTGTTCATTGTTGTTGCTAGGCCTGGTAGGATTTATAAGTGGTGTGAACAGCGGCAGTTGAGTTATCATTGTGAAGGACTCGGAGATGCTGCGTACTCGTGTTAGACAGTGTATCAGCGCCTGACAAAATATGAAAAGTGTCTCGTTGTGGGTCTCCATTAGGCCGGTTGATCGAATCGTGCAATATCCAGATTTTTAACGCATTAGGATGTGACAGTGGCCCGATGTCGGACTGTATGGGAACTTGATGGCACGCATATTCGTTGGCAATGTTCCGGTTGACCACGTCTGACCACCACAACGGAAGATCACCGTATAGTCCATCAAGCCCATGGTAACCTTATCACATCTGCGGCTGCCATCTAAGAATAAGTAATGGACACCCTGCAACATTCTGTATCATCCCGGACCATTCGTCTGAAACTAGCAGCAGGCGGACTAGGGAATTACCGTCCCATGCGTATGCTGTACTTAACACCACATAACTGCGTATAGAGTAGGGCCATGACTGGATTTCGATGTAGTGTGACAATACTCTACACGGCAGAAGTGCCTGACGGAAAACAGATTTTCTTTTAAAAAATTATGTTTAGTTTTCAACCCTTGAAAGTTTCAGCAGTTATTTTTTTGTAATTACTTCCAAAAATCAGCACGCTGCTTTCTTATCTTATCGTTATGTTTTGTATTTCTGCATTACATCATAGTGTAATCTTGCTTGTACTCCCACTTAATCCCGTCCTTCATACTTGGTATTTAAGTATCAGTTAGAAAGTTTATTTTGTGTCAGAGATTATGAGAAGTAGGTTATCAAGGAGTTGGCAGTGTATAAATAGTAGCGCGTAATGCCAGGCGCCTTCGTGTGCATGTTATGCTGAGGAATTCCGTTCAGGTTTCGTGGCTGGCAGTCGTTTGCCTGTAGGAGTGATGGACGGGGCAGCCACAGGTTGCGGCATTAGCAAGTCAAGCAGCTCCACCACGCGCCCAAAGCCGTCAAACGCTCTCGTCGGCCCTTCAGGATGGATCGCAGAGTTGTGCGCGAAATAACTGAAAACTGACTACGCTATAGGATCACATGGTGATTCGCCTTAGTAAGTTCCGCGAACTGTCGAAAACAAAACTCCAGAGCAATGGAAAGGAATTATGTCTGTCCGGATTATGTGAATAATTTAACGAATTAATGTTTTTCCATTAATCGATGGTCTGTTTGAGTTACACGTCCAGCAGACCGAGCGTCGCGTCGATACTGCTACCGCAGGTGCGTTATTACCTCAGTGAAGCACTGCGTTGCCTGCTAGTCGTATATGATTACTTTCAGTAGGGAGTAACAGAATGTATTATCCTACCACATATATCACTATGAAGAGCAGTAAGAGTACTTCGTAATATGTAAACATGTTCCAGAATGGTTTTCTGAATAAAATAAAATTAATTTGACATACATTTTATTTAGAAAATTACTTTTGCTGCACGAAATGGAAGATATAATTCTTCCTAAGAAACAATTAAAACAGTATTAAATGATTTTGTCCTAAAATTAGATTTTATTCCGTTATAAGGATGAAATTGTGTAAAATTAATTTTTGTCTACTTTTGTCAGAAGTTTAAAATCCGTTATATGCATTAAGGGTGCAAATGGTCCATTAGAATTGGTCTGTGTGTGTATGTGTGTGTGATTGGGCTGTAGAACATTTTCCAACTTTTTTTGGTTACATTTACGGTGCTTTTATTTCAACTTGCAATTTTACTTATCAGTCGTCCGGTTATGAAATACTCAAATCCATTGTTTACAAGATTATTCAACCGGGTCGGTGAATAGCGACACTTCACAGCTTTTAAGGGAGCGACGTAAATGCGCTGCCTGCGATGTTGAGTGTTCAGAGCACACGTCCACAGCCAATATGTTTGTTAGCTGGACACGGGCTGGTCCGTTCCATTTTCTGGCAAATGGATGATAGTTGATGACACAGAAACGGCCAAGTTCCTTTGAAAGCCGATTTCTTTTTGGGGGGAGGAGGGTTCTGGCTTTACGCCTCGTCGACGTCTAGACTATTAGAGGCGGGAATGGACTGGGGGCAACGAACATAAAGGATTCCGGCCATGGCCTTTTGAAGGAAGCATCTAGGCATTCGCCTAGATTGATTTGAAGAAATAATTGAAAACTTAAACTGAATGGCCGAACGGGGGATTTGAACCCTTGTTCTCACGAATGCGAAGCCGGAGCGTTACCGATCGCAGATTTTTCCTAAGGTTATACCAAACCAGAGCTGTCAAGCATCAGAAAGTCCTGGTCTGTCTAGGCACCAGATGGAAGTCCTTACCACCCAATATGTCTTGCTTCGTACGCCTTCTATACAACTCACCCTTTATTATTTTCTTCGCTACTGTGAGAATGATTACACCATCTTGTGATATACACATTAATACCATCATAAGAAAGGTTAATATTTCTTCTGATCTTGATTGTGTTTAGTTGATGAGGATACCTGCTGGATGTAATGTTATGGTCTTTCAACTTCTGTGAAATAGGACCCCTATCTTCAGACCCCGTGCGAAATACGAGACAGTTCTCTTCCACCACTGGAAGTGACGCCGCTTTGAAAGCGGCGATCTCGCACCAGCGATGTTAGAGTCGACCTTGCTGTGTGGTACGCATTAATTCCGATAAGCCCGCCGGGTGCGCACGCTCAGCTTGTGTCGGCTACAAATGTGCCTGGGCACACGCGACCAGCGATGACGTCGGATTAGCAGGCAGCCTGTACCACTAATCTGTTACCTGGCCGGCCGGGCCCGCTAATGACGGACGGCGAGTCTGCATTATGCATCGCATTAGCTCCACACCAGATACCACGGCACACGAGCTGTCACAAGTCACTAATGGCAACAAGTCAGGGAACGTTAAGTATATATCCGGAATGGAGCAGGGCCGAACAGTAACGAAACCAGTAAAAGTACACTAAAAAAAAAAGTTCTTCACCGAAACGAGCTTAGTTCATCTACTAATTTCAATATTCCTAGTTCTTTCATAGCAATTTAACTGCGTGAATCGGGTGTCTGAAAAATTAAACGAAAATAATAGTCTTGCAAACGCTGTCTAGGCTCGCTGGGTTTGTCGCTGCCAGCGTGACCTCTGCCGGCCAACTACAGTGCAGAGGACCGAGCCTGGACGTAGGCTCGAGCCTGACAGTATGCTCGGTCTGTTATTCACGTGCCACACTGGTACTAGACCGATACAATCTGGAGAACAGTGAACTGCATCGCAGTCTTAAAATCACTAAATCGAAGTTGAAGTAACTGAAATTTTTTTAAAAAAACGAGCGTATATATCTTCTTATTATTATTTTCTACGTGCTATTGTATCATATTATAAGATTGTATACGTTCGCTTTTAGAAAATTCGGGAACTTAACGACTGGTAACAACTCTTATGTTAATGAAATAGTAAAATTCGCCAGATTGCACTACATTTCAACATTGCTGTGGCGAAGTGCCGGCCTTTCATAAAAGTGGCACAATGATTCAGAAAAAAGGGGAACATGATTTTTTTGGTTATTAATAATCACGAGTGAGAGTTATATCCATTATGTGATTAAAGTGAGTTCAATGTTGTGTATTAATGAGTACAGTGCCTTTCAAGTCATGAAATATATTTGAAACCTCCGTATAAATCATAACGTACTAAATATGGATTCAGGATACTTAATGCATGTCAGCAACTACAGATAACTTATTTATATTACTGGTTTCGTTACACTGTAATCTGATCTCATGGTTTGAAAACTTCCGTTAGATACGAGGGCAGATCGGAAAGTAACGCACAATAATTTTTTTCTCCCTTGGTATTGCAGCTGGAATGTTGAAATATCATGACGATATAGTTTGAAGTTTGCGCAATAGAGGGTATTTTGTTTTCATGTGTAGCTCTAGCGAGAGAAGCGTGAACTATGAAACAAACATGGCGCGCATGTTACTGTCGTCCACGTGTGAAGAGCAGTGAAGTGTAGTTCGATATTTGTGGGACAAAGGGCATTCACCGAGTGAAATTCACAGGGACATGCGTGGGGTGTATGGGGACGACTGTCTGGACCGTAGCAATGTCTCCAAGAGGGCCGCGTGAACCTTAGTGATTCGCCACGCTCCGGGCGGCCGGTAACAGTTTCAACTACGCAGAATGTCCGCGCCATTGAGGCAGCAATCTTGAAGGACCCGTGTGTGCACCTGCGAACCTTATCGCAGACGTTCAACATTTCCTATGGTGAAGTGTATGACATTGTTCATGACACGTTGAAATTCCGTAAAGTTAGTGCTTACTGGGTGCCTAAGAACCTGAAAGACAACCAGAAGTGCCAGCGAATGATGACAAGCTTGGATCACTTAACGCGTTACGCCGCAGAAGGGCATGACTTTCTGAAAGGAATCGTCACTGGTGACGAGTCGTGGGCGTACCACTACACTCCCTAAACCAAGCAGGCCTCTATGGAGTGGAAACATGCTGGTTCCCCAGTACCAAAAAAATTCAGAGTGACTCAATTGGATAAGGAAGTGTTCTGGGACATGTTTGGCCTGTTATTGGTGCACTTTGCTAAACACGGAACCACTGTGAATGCTGCAGCCTACATGAAAACGTTGGTTAAGTTGCGTCGTGCCCTTCGTGACAAACGCCGCAACATTAATGCTAATGGTGTCAAACTTCTTCATGACAATGCACGTCTCCATGTTGCTGTTCCTGTACGTGAGAAACTCGCCACTTTTGGGTGGGAGGTGCTCCAACATGCACCATACAGCCGGACCTGGCACCGTCTGACTTTGATCTGTTTGGTCCCATGAAGAAATTCCTGGCCGGTCAACATTTTGCAACAGATGCGGAAGTGAAATCATCAGTCCGCAGATGGCTACACTCCCAACAAACGGACTTCTATGAACAGAGCATATTGAAACTGGTACCACGATGGGAGAAATGTGTTGAGAAAATTGGTGACTATGTAGAAAAGTAGGCAAAAGATATAAGTTAATTTGTGATTTGTTTGGTTGTGGTACATGTTAAATTTTTGGGAAAAAAATTATTGTGCGTTACTTTTCAATCTGCCCTCGTACTTTATTAAACACACGCACGTTGCACTTAATGTCTACGGCAATTCAATTGATAGAACTTACACAAAATGTTGGTAGCAGTCATTTATATACCTTAGATTCGAGAATGCCCCTGCTCTACAGTCTTGTTTCAGTTTTCTACACGATTCGGCAGAGGACGACACTAAGCTCTATTCCTGCGTTGCCGAGCATTTGTATGTCCACAGACCCTTCGTATGTCCACCGAGCCTTCGTTTTTCCACCGAGCCTTCGTTTGCCCACCGAGCATATCGAAGCTGCAGCGGTCACAGCTCTCCCGACTTGAGAGGACCGGTCTTGGGAATAACCGAGTCAGTTCGAGCGTGAGTAGACGGAAATTAGCACGACACTAGAAAATAATGTTAATTTGTTTTCCAGAATGCTTTTCTGTCATTGGACAAAGCAAAAAAAAAGCACCAGCCTGGTGAATTGAGAACCTCCCAGGTAGTTGAGAATCTAAACAGAGAGGCCAGTTCAATTCTACTGATCATAGCTTGCAGAGCCGTGATCCAGTCTAGTCGATCGGAGTGTCATTGACGCTATAACACTTAGAGTGACAAATATCGAATCTGTCATATTTGTGCCACTCGTGTAGGAATTCAGGCTAACCATTAATTTGTTTGTTTAGTACACAAAAAAATTAAATACATTAACAGAACTCTATAATATCACTCATTATGAATACAGAAAGTTGCAAAATAATGCGCAATCTTGAACTTTCAATAATGAGAAACAAGTAGTTCTGAAAGTTTAAGCCTTTTCAAATCTTAGAGCAGTCAGTATATTAGCGGAGAGAATCTGTACTTTAGACGGAAGTCCAGTATAATACAAGGAAGTATTACGATCAATGTAATCGACACATTTTCCACCTGTGATTTCCTTACTGTTCTCCATTCCCAAAGAGTAACAGGTCTAAACGACAAAAAAAGTTTAACGCATGGAAATTCTTCTTGCCAGGACATCCAGGTTCGTGTGCGACTGCGTTTTCTATTAATCCTGACGACGAATCACTCAATGGAGTGGCATCGATACGTTGACATATGACATATATTCAATACTTTTTACATCTACATCTGCAAATCACAAATACTGTGGGTGGCAGAGGGTGCTAAGCACCAATCCTAATTCTGCGCATTCCAATCCCGAACAGATCGAGGAAAGAAGGAATACATAAATGAATCAGTACGGCATCTTATTTCTCTAATCTTATCCCTCCTGTCATTGCGACCTAAATAGGTTGGCGGAAGAAGTATTTCGTTGCACTCGTAACTTAAAGATTTTTGCATATTCTCCAGCAAATTCAAACGAAAACGACGTCGTCTGTCCGCCAAACAATACCAGCCCAACCCACGATCAGCTCTGTGACACTTACGTAAGGACTGTAACTAGCAGTCACGAATCGAGCGGCTCTTCTCTGTACTTTCTCTAATGTGTCAATCAATCCCTTGCGATACGGATCTCAAATTCCACAACAGTATTCCAAATGCGGACGCACTAGTGTTTTGTACGCTATTTCCTTTGTATGAGCATTATAACTTCTCAAAATACGTCCTATGAATCGTAGTTTGGAATTAGCTTTGCCTACAACGGAAGTTATGTGCAAGTCCCATTTCATGTTGCTTTGTACTGTTACGCCTAGATACTTCAGGGAATCCACAGTGTCAACAACTGAATTGTTAACTTTCTACTCCTGAGCAAGCGGGGTCTTTTTATTACTTATGTCCGTTGCCTTGAACTTTTTACAGTTAAGTGTAAGCTGCCATTCACGGCACCATTCCGAAATAACATCCAGAACGCGCTGAATTTCTAATCAATCATCGGAGCACCTCACTTCCCCATAAATAAGTGCATCATTACCAAAAAATCGCATCCTGCAATTGACGTTGTCACCGAGATCGTTTATAAAAATTAAGAAAAGAAGTGGTCCTATTACACTTCCTTGAGGAACGTCCGAAGTAACATCTAGTTTAGAAGAGGCTTCCCCGTCTACAACGACATACTGTGACCGACCAGTTAGAAAATCGCGTATCCATTCGCAAATCTGATCAGACGAGGTAGGGAACATTTTTACCAAAATTTTAACGACGCTCTTCTTAAGAAGCATTTTCATCAGGCTGTCAACGTATAAAACGTCCCTTGTTTAAAAAACACCAAAACTTTCCATTTATATATCACATCAGCAGCGTCAAGTGCATAGCGGGAAACAAAAATTTAGTATAGGGAGAAAAAAGAAAAACAATGTGAGGGTACATACCGCACCTGCAGAGTGCCAGTACAACTGTTCACGTTTGATCGCCGCACCTTGCTAACAGACTGATTGGATTGGTAACTTCAGCGTGACAAACGTGTAGGTAAACTAAGGAAACCAGTTTTTTCAGTCTTCACGTAAATCCCAATTTGTCAAAAGAACCACTGACATACTAGACGAGTCAAATGTTAAATACGTAGTCTTTAATCATGAAACAGTTATGAACCTCGACACCGACATTCCGTTTCTACTGTGCGACTACCTCAACACGGATGTCAGGAAAAGCAAGTTAACTATGAGATTTTCGTACCTGTAAGTGACCACTAAACACCTACAATCCGTTTGGAATCTGATTAATTAAGTTCTTTGCCAGGAAAGAGAAGGAAACGAGCTAGTTGACGACATGAACCCAGATATAACTACAGGCCATACATAACCTTCGAGGGAAAGCCAATCCAAATGGCGGTTCAAATCATCAAGTTTATTCTGCTGAAGTATAGTGTGAATGATTACAGGCATGTTCCAGTAAATCTATAGAATACGATAACCTGGTGCGAAGCTTCTGCTTGGCAAGCAGCGCATAGTGTTACTGTGTGAGGAGCGGCAGTGTAGTTAATTTTCTAAGAACATTAACTACTACAAATACGTTTACTGAAAGCTGGATTAAACTAGATTAAGCGGGAGCTAATTGTTTTTAGTTAATTTATTTTGGTCGACCATGCCAGAATCAGTTAATGAAATAAAATAAGCAAGTCGACTTTGCCAACGTGTTTTTGACACTCAAATCTACTGGTGCCCAATCAGTGTTGTCGAAATCTCTCTTCTTTAGTAACTTTTGATTTTTATTAACCTCTCCCTCAATGGACCATTGTATGGAATACGTTTCATTATCTGATCAATCTTAGTTATGCTTTTAAAAACTGGATGTTCTACTTTTTGAGAGGATTAAGTGAATCCGAATTTAAAAATTATTTAAGTCCAAAGTCCTATCTAAATTACTAATTATTATTTATTTGTATCAGACCTCAGATTTTTTATTTAATGTTTTATGCTTAAACAGATAGAATGAAATGAGCAAACGCAAAAGTTTGTATTAAAACCCGTATCCAACGTGATCAAAGAAGTACATGCACTTAAAGGACACGTATTTTACAGCATAAAGAAATAACTCAAACTTAATCGACTGGTGAAAAAGACTTCTGGAAAAAAAAGAACCCGTCTAAACTATGCATTTAGGATTTAAGCTTCAGATCTAGTACTGTAACATGGAGCTAACTCATGTACGGCAAGTAGAAACAAATAAGAACAGGATGAAGGAAATAATTTTCTAGAAATTATAAAGCATATGGGAAAAAATGAAATTTACCACTGGACTTGGACGGGATTAAAATTCCAAGATGTCAAGAGGGCTTCAGCCAAAAGGATTGCTCAGTACAAAAATATTCTGTAAAGTATCTTGTCCTTTGGCGATTACTATGGAAATATTTACAATGGGAATCTATATGCAAGCAAGCTTAAGTAATTATTAAAAATTAACAATACAATACAATAACAGAAATTAAGACGTAAAATAAAACAAATAAGTACATTTTATTGTTAAAAAACACTTTAACGAAGCGTTTAGTGGCTCTGCTCAATTATTCTGTTGCTGCATCATCTGGGATGTAATGTACTTTATGCAACGGGACAGGAATTAAAAGTTACAGATCCCTTCAATTCTGTACCCAACTAAGTCATGCGCAATCCCCTTTACAAAATACAAAAACAACAAAAGAAGCTTTTTTTAATCCAGAATGAAATATCATTCTACTTTCAGAAAACATTCAATTTAAAAATATTATAAATAAATAACAATAAGTAATTAAGATAGGACTCGGAACTTGAATAATTTTTAATTCTGGATTCATTTAATCATCCCAAAAAGTAGAACAAGATATAATTAAAAATTAACTCATAATTTTCTTTTTGCTTCTTTCGATATACGTTGGCTATTTAACTTCCTCGCTAATAATGACAATAACAGGGATTTTTTTAATAACATTAAAAATTCTAACTAAATATCGTATTTAAGTGCCCGAATTTTAAAAAAGAAAGCAGTCAAAACATCTTTTAGTATCCTTCTTTCGAGACAAGAATCTCTTCGATTGGCGTTTTATTTACTTTTAAACTATCGCAACACATATAGTTATCGGCTATATTCCTTCGATTCGAGGACAACAGAACGTCATAAACCACCCGCAATGACCGTTCTGTTCCGGACATTATTTCGACCAATAAGAGCTCAGTGGGAGAGCTGGCAGTAGTCACTCGCTCAATTAAGCTCACATTCCTCTGGGAGCAGATTTGGCGGCCATTACGATATCGCGGGCGCATAATGGCGTGTATCGCCGCACTCCGCTACACATGTAATATTAACGAGCAAATCCGCTCTTTTGCATGTCCATTAGCAGGCGCTGTGTAATCCCCGTCCTCTGCGCATGCGCATTACATCCCTGATTATTGTATGGTCCGACAGCTTAGAGGCCACTTCCCACTGCTCACGAAGATTTATCGTCATTACAACTACAGCTCGAAAGTGATGATAACTGAAAGGAAAGAACCAGTTCAGAAATTAAACAAATTACCTCACCGATGTGTTTCAAAAGTTGAAACAACCATAGATTTTTCCACAGTTGTTTCAGAGAATAGGTGATGTTAATTGCAGCGGATTGGAACATAAATGTGAGAGCTTATGATGAGCAAACATCGTGAAACATTTAGCTAGTGACTGCTCAAAGACCTTCAGCAGTAACGCAAATATTTAAAAAAAAAAAAAAAAAAAAAAAAAAAAAAAAAGTTATTGCTGCGATTGAGGTGCAGTGAATACGATACTTTGGTCTGTACCCTCTACTTTTATTTACTAATGTTATTTTGTATTTCCCAACTATTTTTTCTTCTGTCTTGACAGTATGTATCTGTGAATAAGTACAATTCTTGCTGCCTATAGAAGTACTTAGAATGTTTGCTCTTACTAATGCCAGATTTTTCTAAAAAAAATCTTTTTTAACTTAATTAAATCCATAATTCACTGTGTTGTACGTGACTGTATTAATCAGACAAAACGTAGAATGAAAAACAGCCTTCAGTCATTTGAATGCAAATTTTATTGTATTGCACAATGCATTTCGGACCCTGTGGATCCATCTTCAGGTGTCCGTTGTATTTAAATTGGTTTAAAATTTTTCCTTAATCGAGATTCGTGCCTAGCAAAGTTTATTCCTGTGCTGAAAAACGATATGAAATATGTGTCGCGAACACGTTTTATCATGAGAGAAAAGGAGTAAATATGAATACATTGTGGACATGAAATTGATTACTCAGCATGTCGTCAGTTCTGGTAAGTTTTCCATAATGTTTTCATATTTACTCCTTTTCTCTCATGATAAAACGTGTTCACGATACTTACTTCAAATCGTTTTTCAGCACAGGATTAAACTTTGCTAGGCACGAATCTCGCTTAAGGAAAAAATTTAAACCAATGTAAATACAGTAGACACCTGAATATGGATCCACAGGGTCCGAAATGCATTGTGTAATGCAATAAAATTTGCATTCAAGTGACTAAAGGCTGTTTTTCATTCTACTTTTTGTCTAAACTTTTCTAATTGTAACTGTTACTTGCAATGGTCCGGATTCTATGCCTTAACGTAGAAATATCGTGAAATAATGGTAATAAATGAAAGGTTTTAAATTTTTACTATAAAAGTTTATATGAAATATTGATCAAATTGGTTCATTGTTATCTAGGTGGTGCGGCAAGCTTTGTGATGAGTCCGCATTAGCCTCGTTCGTGTGAGGTGTCACTTCCCCAGCCGCTCAACTACTTTCTACTCGTACTTGCCAGCTGGGCACTTTCTTCCTTGCTCTTGGTATTTGAAACGGTTCTTAAAGATGGATGAATCAGAAACCATCAGTGGTACGCAGATGTAAACCGCTCTGCCTTGTACTTTATTCTACACTCGAGAATCTATAACCCAAAAATGGCTTCCGTAACTATCGAATTATCTTTAGACCACTACACTCATATTTCAGTCAAATTTTATCATACTAATTTCCATCTGGTGATACTGCCCACTGCTTTATCCTGTTAATTTAAAAACTGCCGTTCGTTAATACTGTTCTCCAAGTTACTTATTCTTTTTCACTACTAAGAGAAGCCCACTATGATGGCTCAGCTTCCTTCCGCACCATTTTTTTTCTTTTTTTTGTGTTCGAGATTATCAGCCTCTTACGTAATTATCGTTGATACAAAATCTACTTTTCACTTAAAACACCTGAAAATTACATATACTTAATAACGCATTCATATACCTCTTAATTTAGTTTCATTATCTTCATACTAATTTGGAAAACGATTATTTAATATTTCCGCGTTATTTCTCTCGCTTATGCTTATCAAAGGCTTACTGTGCCACAGTTGCATTCAGTGCCCAAAGGCAATACACATAAAATGTAATTTTCTTAAGGTATATTCATACGACTTATTTCTGCGTGAAATGTGCCGGAGTTAAAATATTCTCTTAATCAAATACTAAGGTGGGGTTACCTCAAGAAAGAGTCAGCGGGAATTATACCGACAGAAACATTCTACGAATAAGAACCCTGATCTTCAGAAGTCTGTGTAAGGCAAGGGGTTGGAGAACTTAAAGATGGAGATGAAATGACTTCGCTTAGATGTTTTTGGGATTAGTGAGGTTAAATAGAAATACTTACAAGATTTTTAGTTTTACCAATATCTGATTAACTAGCGTTTGCCTGCAGCTATGCTAGATGTCTCAACGATGAGCGTACAGTGGAAGTTTGGATTTTCAACCTGCTATATTAACTGCGATTGTGGTTGTGTTGAACTGCAATCCATACCGAACCACGTAAATTTTTCGCAAACATATTTTGTGTTGTTTGTTATTCCCTGTACCACTGGGTCGACTGTCAGTTCGTTAAAGTGGTGGCCTTAATGTTACTGACTTCCGCGTGTCTCTACGAATACGGTACCAGTATCTGGATACCTGCGTATGATGGATCATACGATTTGTTCGTGTCTGTACTCGAGTTTGCTCACTGTTTTCCTCCTGAATGCAGTAGGTGTGAAGTGGCCTATTAAAGTGCAGGGTGTTCTCGCCCCAGTTGCCGCCATTTCCGCCCCTATTACGGCCTCTCACCCCTTGGGCACTGTACTGTGCCACAATGCGGGCGGTAACCGAGTTTGCAAGGCCGCTCGCCAATTTGGCACTCATCTGCTCCCGAGCAGTTTTTCTTATTGGCACTCCGACATGAATTTTAATAACTCCGAGGGCAGGGGGGCCGCCCGCTGCGAATCTTGTCACCAGCGGACCAATTCGAGTGCCTAATTGGCCATCTCATCGCCCGCCTGCTGCTGGGGGGCGCGGTGCTTATTGTTCTCAAACCAACTAAAACACTCGCAACGATCAATACTGCCAACCACAGTGGACTTGGATACGTACTGGTAAAGTAGTATTCTGTTACTCTCAGTCATCACCTTCCAGGAAACAACCACCCCTACATTTCTCTGACTTACAGGACATCTTTCCTTTTAGTCCTTTTTTACGAGTGTTTAACAACTTACAAAGAATTTATTGGAACCGGCAGCAGAGTTAGGAACAAGAAATAGAAACGAATTTGTCAATGACGTTTTGAAATAACCATCCCGGCATTCGATTGGAGTACTCGTAATTTATGGAAACCATGGAGAACCGGACTCTGAATGAATCGACCCCGCGTAATGGCCAAACGGTAGCATCTCATTCATCAGGCTCGTATTAGCACATCCAATATAAACGCTGAATTATTACCACACGGCATCATGCCCTAGATGTTTGAAGTTGTTTGATAAAACATAAGCCAAAACCGATGCCACTAACTTTTTCATTAACCTATCTGTTGTTGTTGTGGCACTAGGGCACCTTGACTTAACCTGTCTGATCAAGACTATCATCATCCATCGTTGTCAGGTCCAGCTTAGCATCGACGCGCGTCTCGTGTCATTGTATATTGTGTTCCAATAAGAAATAGTGAGTGAGGACTCAGGGTGTGAGTACGCCACTCTGCGAGTGATGCAGGTTCCATGGAACACAGATTAACTTCCTATCGTACTGCACTTAGAAACGAGACCCAAGAGGAGTGAAGCGAGCAGATACCTCGTGCAGTTTTCCTCTAATCAGCTACAGCATATTCCTAACTCGCTGCATTTTCGAGCAAAACAGAATTCAGAGATGTTATTAAATCATCTGAGTTCACTCTTCACCGATGTCGTTCATTCAAGTAAATAGTGAAGATTCTTTCTTTCAGAAGAATTTCTTAATCATAATGACAATTCGATATCTTCATTAAATTTAGTAAACTTGGACAGAAAGCATTCTCATTGACTGAATTCATCACACCTGACAGGTAGACTGTATTCTTCACAAAATTTTAAGAGATCTGGAAACCCCTCTTTGAATCCCAAATTGAACCTCAGGTAAAATATGTGCAATGATGTCAACCACAACGTGGTGGTGATTTAACATATCAAGGTTTTTTTTTTTTTTTTATCTGTCATCAGTCTTTCGGCTGGTATGATGAATTCCATCTCTTCCTGTCTTGAGCTAAACTCTCCATCTCTACCTATCCCTTACAAGCCACGTCCTCAATTATCTGCTTCATATATTCTAAACTCTGTCTTTCTCTACAGTTCTTACCTTCGACTGTTCCGTCCACTAACAAATTAACCAATCCAGCATTTCTCAAAATATGACCTACCAGCCTGTCTCTTCTTTCTGTAAGCTTCTTCCACAAACTTCTTTCCTCACCAATCATTTCCAAAACTCGTTCATTTCGTACTTCGTCTGTCCACTTAATTTTCGGCGTTCTTCTGTAGCACCACGTTTCAAATGATTCAATTTTCTTTCTAGTATTCCTTAAGTCCATGTTTCGCTACCATGAAGTGCTGTGCTCCACACATAGAGTTTTAAAAAGTTCTTTCTAATTCCTAGATCAATGTTTGAAACTAAAAGTTTTCTCTTTTTCGTGAAGGCTCTTTTAGCTAGTGCTATTCTGCTTTTAACATCATTCCTGCTTCGACCATCGGTTGTAATTTTCCTTCCCACGTAACAGAATTAACTTACTTCTCCTATAGCAGCTCCTTACTAGTGTTGGTATCATTTCTGCTAAATTTCATCACTTTTGTCTTGCTTTGATTTTTATTCAGTTCAATATCTTCCTTCAGTATTTTGGTCATGCCATTCAGTAATTTCGCAGTATCGTCAGCCTATCCTGCTAACAAGACAAGACACAATCCTAGTAAACAAGTTAATTATAGGTTGAATCATGACCTGTAATTTAAGAATCCGTATATATTAGCGTGGCTCATACTTCCCCATACAATTTTTGTACCTTTCATATTTTTTGTTTATTGTATAAGAGGTTAATTCCACCTTTCATTTGAGTAAAAATTTTATGTGATTGATTTAATAACTGATTTTTTTAGCAATGTAATTCACCAGTAAACAGTGGAAATTTAGATTTCGTTTGATTTATTTTTTCTTTGATTTCTACTTTCATTTTTGCAACTACTGTTGCAAACACGTTTTTAATTAATGGTAGTGTTTTTTTAAAAAAAGGTTCAGTAAAAATAAAGGAATAAAGAAGCAACCAAAATGCTATAGAAAATTGCCGGATCATTATTTTTTTCTCTTGAATTAATATACGATTTGTTTTTATATGAGTTTCTGTGAAACTTTGAATTAACATGCATAAGTATCTGATAAGGCGTTAAATTTCTAGATAGCTTTACAGATTTGAAATTTTAACTGATAATCCACCAAAGAAGTAAGCTCCATCATTTTACCTCCTTCATTTTGCACAAGATGTGCGAGTTGAAAGGCTACTTCTGAGGTCTTCACATTCTGGATACGTTTGGTTAATAAAAGTTGCTGGAATACATCTACAACTATTTGGGATTTCTCAAGGAACTATTGAAAGAACAGTACGTAATACAATACAATAGACATCAAATACGATGTTTTTCTATATAAATAACTGATGTCAGTATGCAATCCTAGCGAAAATAACCTTATGTATATGTTATAACGTAATTAGTATGTAAAATAAATGAAACCTCAACTAAAATAGGCAATAAAAATAGATGTAGGGTTGACTCATTCAATGGGGCCGCATCAGAACATCGTCAGTTCGAGAACAGCGCTCCTTGAAGTTTCGTAGTAGAGCCTGCGATATTCTTTGTTCAGAGCTCCAAAGCAGGCTATCGTATATGTACGTGCCGCTGTGTGAATGGATGCAAAGAACACAGGGTGGCAGATGATAACGTAGACAAACAGAATAAATCTTGTGTAGAACGTCAAGAAAGATTTTAAATCTCAAGATTTTACTTTTAAAGACTCTACTAAGGATGTATAGATGTATTATACTCCGGTTTTATGGTGATATATGAGATACATAGATTCAAAAGCTAAGATCATGAACAGAACATCGATAATCCTGATCAAACTTTGCCCGAATAAGCGCTGAATGGAAAGTAAGACAACCGGATTTTATTACATTCGAAGCTGTGCACCAAATGGGAGACAGGTGTCTAAGATGCAATGAATTCTTCACAGGAATTCAGCTGGATAGGGTTGAAATACAACATTTCGACAACCGGCTCGGTAGTCGGTTGTCTTCATCCGGTCTACTACTTCAAACTAGACCTGATGAAGACAACCGAGCTGTTGTCGAAACGTTGTCGTTTTTCAACACTATCCGGCTGAACTGTGAAGAATTCATTGCATCAATACGCCGGGAAAGTCTCCACTCACATATTAGGTGTGTAAGAGTTTTTTGAGGTGAATAAGTTTCTAAATATGCTAACCTACTGTGATATAAAGGTTGGAGGATAGAGTTTATCACTGCGTCTCCTAACCTATCATCTCATTCTGCCGAGTGATGACCGCGTTGTATCTCTAGCAGCAGAGAACGGAGCGGCGTCATTTCAGATACATTAAGACGACTCATAACTTCACGCTTGTTGCATTAGTTGACAGCTGCTATCAATATTTTTATTGAGAGGGTACTCGAACAGGGTGAACTTGAAAATAAAAGCAAATCACCCCT
The DNA here is from genome assembly GCA_031002005.1 of Vandiemenella viatica. Lineage (NCBI taxonomy): Eukaryota > Metazoa > Arthropoda > Insecta > Orthoptera > Morabidae > Vandiemenella > Vandiemenella viatica. Next base: position 99,054,411 of record JARYHS010011408.1, read on the forward strand.
CAAAACCTCGGCTACTTCGCTCGCGTTCTGGTGTCCGGTGCCTGACTCGGGACTATCTGCCACTAGTGCAGGCGAGGCAAAATATTTTGAGCATCGGGACTTGGCCGGCGTGGTAGGAGAGGTTGTGTGACAAGGAACTCCTAATCACCGGAAGTCCTGGGTTAAATCCCAAACGTCCCGCGGTGTGTACGGAGCGAGCACACTGCTGATGGTGCTTCGTCCGCCCGATGGAAACCTAAAACTCGGCCAACCGTCGGTGTTTCTGGAAGAGTAGGCCTGTATGGCCCTGCTCCTTGTTCCACCCTCTCCCTTCTCTCATTCACAACACAAGATCACTCCACAGTAAACACACACGCCACACCATCCAAACTTATAATAACGGTGATGGAAACGGCAGATAAGCCCTGGAGGTTACTGTGGGAAGGCGACACCCTATGCCCTGATACCTCGGATGGCACAAATCTTATAAAAAGTTAATAAGAAAATGGTATATAATTGGAAATACCGTCTCATCAGCAATATCTTTGCTCCTGCCTACAATTTCGTGTGCCATGTTGCCTTCACGCCGGCACTGTGAACGGACGCTTCCTCAGATCTTCCCTAAACAAATATAACCCGACAGTCAACAATCTACATCCTTCAGTTTTAATCTGAAGCGAAACAGAGTTAATGGGTTAATATTTAACGGTATTTTGGGTACAATAATGGCGCGTCCAGTTAGCAAAATGTTCAAATAAAAATTGGTGTAACTCGTGCCGAATCCAAAAATATCCTATTCACCTCTGCTAAAAGCATGTCTGCGCACAGCCTAGACTTAAGCAGCGCGCGGTAGGAGAAAATACTGACGAACAACGGTCATCGCCATCTCTACGAGCAATGACGGTCCGACTTTTAGAAATGGATTTGATTTCTTGGGGGATGGGAGTCAGGATGTGGCAATCGGAACATACTGCTCCATACTGATTCTTTCTGGAATTCCTCATCGAATATTTGAAGATGTAACGAAATCACTTACGACTAAACGGGTTGCTGTCTGATAAACTACTGCAGTAACATACTAACCAGCGAGTCAAAAGTAACTGTTCCTTTAACTACTGTATGTGGCTACTAAACCACACAGTCTGTATAGTATTATTTACGCAAAGTATAGACAGTATAATACGTCCTTTCAAGATAGCAGACTACAAGAAATAAATCAGCACGGTCTGATGTCCCATGCAAGTTGATCCAGCTGGCTAACGATGTAGTTGATCTTTCATGTCGATTTTGATGCGGAAGTTTCACTGCCATTTAATGACATGACTCGAAATTTTTAATATCATTAGTAAGCTTGAAAGTGAACAAATTTCCTGACGTGTTATCTTTCCACTTTTTCACATTGCATAGATACAATCACTTTTTACTATTTTATTAAAATATTTGTCAGTACTGATACTAAGGCGCCACCCGCTGGATTGGGAGGTGCAAAGGGACCGGGCGCGAGTCCAGCTCCACCCACCTGAATACGGTTTTTAGGCGGTTTTCCGCAGTTATCAAAATATTTGTTGGCTAGTTCTCCCATCTCCGCATCATTAACTACACATTCTAAAAACAAAAAAATACACGTATCACACACGCAACATAGTTACAAGTCTCACAGAAGACGACAACACTTCACTTCCTCCATCTTGCAGTAGGTATGAAGTGCTTAGCGTCAGCAACGACATGCGGCGGTAAAAAGAAAGCTATTTCATCATCCAACGACGAGTAAAAGTCATGACAAGCAGCCGACCGCAAAATTTTGGGAAAAGTTGATGGAGAAGAAGAAGAAGAAGATTGAGAAAATGGAAGGGGCAGAATGTTTATTCGGATGAACGCAACGCTAGGATGTGCACAAGCGGGGATGATTACTATTATTATTACTTCGCAATTCACTAAAAGTGGGTGGTGGGGGGAGTATTACACAAAGCCTAAAGTGTAACCATTTCTGCATAGGAAGGGATATACGGGATACGGCAGGAGGCGCCCATGGGCTGTTTTGAAGAACCATCCCGGCATTCGCCTGGAGCGATCTGCGAAAACCCAGGTCAGGATGGCCGGAGGAGTTTATAGACACCTGCTTCTATTGGAATCCAAGTTCTCTGGCTCGATAACTCCTTCCTATTCCACTCCCTAAACGCTCGTGGAAAGAAAGAGTATAGAAATTAATCGGTTCTAGCCCTCATTTCTCTTATTTTCTCGGCCACTCTTAGATATGAATGTAGCTGGTAGTGATACGTTTCTGCCGTCATCCTGAAATAGGCCAGCCGTGAATTTTTCTATCAGCTTCTGCTGAGAGCAACGCCTTCGGTATTCCAGGTCTTCCCAACCCAATTCATTCAATATCGCACTTACTCTTTCCCTCCAGCTATATATATATATACCTATCACGAATCGAGCGGCTCTTCTTTGGACCAACTCTAATGCCTCCATTAATCCGTTTTGATAGGGACCCCATACAGAACAACAATATTCTAAGTGAGGACGCACCAGAGATTTGTATGCAATCGATTTAACTTCCGGTGTACATTGTTTTAAATTACGACCTAGAAATCGGAGCATATAATTTGCTTTCCCAATTACTTTCTCAATTTGTTCATTCCACAACAAGTTATTACGTTTTGTTACACTTAGGTATTTAGTGGAATCTACTTTCCTAAGGACTGAGCCATTAATTTTATATCCAGAGCTAAACGGTGTCGCTTTTTTACTTATATGGATGACTTGGCATTCTTTAGCTTTTAACTACAGCTGGTAGTCTTTGCGCCAAGCGATTATTTTCGTAACATCAGCTTGTTACAAAGCACAGTCGTCCAGGGTTTTTATTTAACGACAAATAATAGCATCATCGGCAAACAATTTTGTTTTTCCTTATTACGTCGCATAAATCATTAATGTACATGAGAAACAACAGAGGCCTTATCACGCTTTCCTGAGGAACCCCGGACCTCACTTCAGTAAGTGATGAACGCTCAACTTCGAGGACTACACACTGTGTTCTCCGCTTCAAAAAGTTTGAAACCCAGTCACATATTTGTCTGGTTATACCATAACTGCTAAGTTTCGTAAGTAATCTTGTGCGAGGCACAGTGTCAAAGGCTTTTTTTATCTAATAGAACTAAGTCTAACTGGGATTGCTTATCTATAACCCGGTACAAGTCGTGAATTTTAAGTGTAAGTTGTGTCTCGCAGCATCATCCTTTTGTGAATCCATATTGGCTTGAATTTAAAATTTATTTTTTTATTTTATTTCCTGATTTTACATAGCCTACTACCTTGTTACCTAAAGTAGGCCCTTAGTTTCTACAGTTTTATTCTTAAAACAATTTACTTTATTTTTTGTTAATAATATATCTGGATAATTATTTTTAAGGATTTAATGGATTTAAGTATTCTAATAGTAAATCTACTAATTATTCTAATAATTAATATACCACTTAATCTACCAACTAATCTACTAATTAATCTACCATCTTACTAATTCACACCAAAATCAGCAATTGTCTTTGTATTTTCATACTTCTAATTAATAAACTGTCTATTTGTATACGTTCTTCTTTTACCACTGCTGGCCTGCGTCGACATCTGGCCGCTAGCTGTCTCTGCTGATGCAGCGGGGCGACTGCTGACATGCTGACCACAAAGTGTCGTCAGCCAGCTTCACGTTCCAGGTAGTGGTCTCGTTCTTCTCCGGTTTGTCCCTGGAGCCACCTGCTCCCCCATCAGGAGTTCCCTCCTGGAATCAGAGCAGGCCACCCCCTGAGCCCTGGAGAAGGTGCCTCTGGCTTCCAGAGGCACTACGATGAATTGAGTCTTTGCCGTCTTCCTGGTGCAGGCACCGCCTTAGTCATGGGCAGTGCTTGTAGTCAAATTTGGGTTGTTCTTTACTCTTGAGTTTCTTCCTCTCCTGTCCTTCTTTCTGCTTCTGATGCCGGTTGCTCGCGGCGTCCCCTACGCTCTGCCTGTTTCGATTCAAAAAATCTCGCCTTCTCGCGCTGCGACGCTAGAGTAGCAGCTTCGTCCAGCAAGTGCCAGAGCTCGGTATCACGCAGTATATCGTATATTCTTCTGTTCTGAAGTTGTATTTGGAGATATGCCCTTGATTCTTCAGTTTGTTTGCACTCCCAAACCACGTGCTCGGGAGTACTTACTTCACCACAGTCGCACCTGTTTGTTTCTTTGAGGCCTCTCTGTTCTAAGAAACTGTTGTATGGACCATGGCCAGATATGTAGTGTATGAGCCCTGGAGATGGTTGTAGGTGAGTCATGTTCATTCTCTCTTTCACGCAAGGAAGCATGTCGAAGGTCCTTCTGCCCGTGTTGCTGTTAGTCCATGTTTGCTGCCATTCATCCATCAGCGCATCCCAAATATCTTTTTTGGTTTCAACAGGCCTTCCAATTATTTCAGCAGCTTGGTCATACCTTCCTTTTTTAATCCAGTATAGCGCTCCTCGCTTCCTTACTTCCAGGTCCAGGGGCCAGATACCGAGTATAACCGTTAGGGCATCTGTGGCCGTTGTTCTGTAGGCCCCAGTTAGTCGGAGCAGAATTCCTCGCTGCGTACGGCGAAGCAGCTCCTTTGGTTTGACCTTTCTTAGGTGCTTGGCCCACGTGCTTGCAGCGTATCCTGTAATGGAGGTCAGTATTGCATCGTGATATCTTCTTATGACGAGCGGAGGCAGATTAAACCGTCGTTCGCCAATGCTTATCAATTTGTGCATTACCAGTGCTGCTCTTCCACATACTTCCTCCATGTGAGACGCAAATTTCAGTTGTTCCTCCAGGTTTACACCAAGGTAACGGACTACTGCTTTTCTTTTTATTGTTTTTCCCTGGATCCTAATTACCGGATTTCGTTTGAGTGTTCCTTTTAGGAGCATGTAGGTCGTCTTTTGTGGGGCTAGGTTTTTACTTAACTGCTGCACACCACTTACTCAGGCAATCCAATACTACTTTGCATTTTGTTTCGAGTTCCTGCCTGGTGTCCGCGTCTATCAGAAGTGCGAGATCATCGGCGAATGCCACCACACCCAGCAGTTCTGACATTTGTTGCAAGATTTCCATGACCGGTTCCAAACCAATGTCCCAGAAAATTGGTCCACACACTGATCCCTGCGGGCAACCTTTCGTCAGTCTTTTCTCTATGTACTTGTTGGGGCACCGCAATTTGGCATATCTATTTCTACAATAATCTCTAAAACTGGTATATAGGTTTTTTGGACAGTTGATGTTTCTTAAGCGTTCGAACAGCGCGGGCCACCAGAGATTGTCGAATGCGCCGGCGATATCCACAAATACTCCCACCACATAATTTTTGGAAGAGTTTTGAGCTATTTCCATTAAGCGGTTGATGGCGTCCTCTGTTGACTTGCCTGCTCTGAACCCATACTGATTTGGGTTCATCCCATGTTTTAATCTGTGTTCCTTTAGTTTCTTGCAAAGTATCTTTTCTTGTACTTTCCCTAGAACATTGAGTAAGCACATTGGACGATAAGATTTTGGAAGTTGTGAATTTAAAAGGTTCTCTTCGTCAAAAAACCGCATGACATTTGAATAGATGATATGTTCTAAAATCCTACAAAATATTGAAGTTATCGAGGTCGGCCTATAATTTCACACTTTTAAATACTGAAATTACGATGGCAGTCTTCCACGCAGCGGGTATGTTTCCTTGAACCAAGAAGTTGGTACATAATTTCATCGAATATGGTGCGATTTCCTTTGCGTACCAACAGTAGAATCTAGTAGGAATACCGTCTGGTCCGAGAGCCTTACTGGTTTTAACTGGTGGTGATTTTATTTTTTCTGTGTTTCGGACCAGACACAGGTGGCTCCAGGGGGGAGTCCCCCGAATATTTCTGGTGAAGTCCCAGAGGGTAAGTTCCCCAACCGCTGGGCTAGGGTGGGACGCCTCGCAAGTAGGATATCGTTCCGGGAAAAAACCCTTAGTTTGATAAATTCTTCAAGGGCTGATATATATATCTCGCTGACCAGGGGAAGTACGCTCTTGCAGTTGGACACCAGTTGGAGTTGATGCTACGAGTAGTTAGCTAGTTGTAGTTAGATATGCAGATCATGAGCTGGACAATTAGTCATATAGCAGTTAGAAACCAGAGAGAGTAAAAAAAAAACTGTCAGTTGAGAATACTTATTCGAAGAGAGGTCAAGCAAGTGCTAAAGGGCTGCTGTAAAAGTCAATTTATAATTTTATAATACGCCAATGAGAGCAATCTTTGCATTACAGTAACTCATTGTAGGCGATCTGTCGCACAAAGAACTGAAAGAAGTTATCATGCAGACTGCAGACTAGTGATGTGTCTGTTCACACATCAGTTATGGCTATTGTCACTCTGTCCACCATAAAAAAATGAATGCGAAAAATATGATTTATGCGAATAAAAGCGATATGCTTTAATACCATCCAGTTTGGCCATGCAAGCTGAAGTGCCGCCATACTACACCATTGAACTGCATCGGGCACTGGTTCAAACATGTGGCTAACGCACTAGCAATGTGTTTTCAAGTGTTTTCCGTAGTCATGTAGGTGACTGCTCGGCCGATCCGTAATTTTCGCCTCAACAACAGTGTAGTTCGCAAACAAAATGACGGAACATAAGTAACGCCGTTGAAAGACAGATGACACTACTTGCTCTTCCTCTAGTGGCCAGTGAGAAACTGTTGCGGCTAGCTGAATGGTAAATAGAGTTTTTTTAAAAACAAAAAAAGTAAAAACTTTTGGCTTCTCAGGCCAGTATAAGTGTGATTAAAAATCATCCACTAATTTCTGTTTCTACCGTATCTATTGTGTCCAACTATTTATATACACGACAGAACGAACACGACATTAACACACACAACATTTAAACCTCCGTGCCCTCGGCTGGATTCGTGTCGGCGATCCTGGGAACACGGAGCCAGTACTACGCTGCCGAGGCGGGCGGGAATTGAGTTGTCGTAGCTATAGACTAACAGTGCAACAAAATGCAGCGGTAAGTAGTATCAAATACTCTTACACAACACACTAATCTCAGCAATGATAATACGAGGGGTTTCTCATTTTTTTATTATTTAACAGTCTATTGGAGATCGCGATTAAATAACATCGTTGTAATACTGCTGTATTCAGTCGCAAGACGTATTATTTTCAAGCAGTAATTCCGTTGAAATACAGCCTGGACCATTATTTTCAACCAGAAATTAGGTTGTGATACAGCCTGGACCAGCATGAAACCTTTAAATGTACTTCGGAAAGAATTCCTAGCGGAGTCTTACGTTTAACCACTGCAGTATTATGATGCCAACTCCTGGCGGAATCGCGATCTCCAGTAATCCCATTTAACAATATAAATAGAGGCACACATATCTTTAAAAAAGTAAAACAAAGTTTTGAAAAAGTTTGTGTCATTTATGAAGTTAACAGCCTCTGACATTCCTCAGTGAATCGTCGCAGACGGAAACGTGAATTCAGGTACTTGTTGCTAACATAACCATAAGTAAAATGTTACGCCCGTCAGAAATTGCGCCATCGACCTGGCGGTAATGTGAATTGATTTACGTGGAAAATTGTTATTGATGGCGACGGGTGGAGTTACGATGTGAATAAAACATGCGACGACCTGTTGAACGCCTGCTCCACGCTGCTCACTATCTCGGCACACGACAAGGGAAATTAAATTGATGATCGGATTCCACAACGCTCATACTCAACGAACACACAGTTATCTTTTTATTTAATGTGAAGATTTAACGGTATCTTCCGTGTGTATTTTCAGGTAAAAAACAATCAGACAATGTAAGCTAGGTCCAGCGGAGGTTTTTCCTCATTGAGCTATTATTATGCAAATTATTTCAACCATATTTTTTTATTGGAAACAACTGATACATAGACTGTTGGATTTTGAATTTAAACGTCAATTCTAGAAGTTATATGACTCAGAAAATATTGTTAGAACAAAGAAACTTGCTGACATGATTCAAAGTCGAGCCTCTTTGATGTCTGGTATTCTGTAAGACCTTGGTTCGAACCCCACAGATAACTTTCCTACGACAGCTGAATGCTACGATTGTTTTGTAGCAGCGATTCCAAAGCTGTTGGTTCAGGTGGACCGCAGGCAGGATATTAAAAATATAACAAAAATAAAATATTAAAAATTATTCACGTAAAACGGATTGTGTACTTGTACTCTGTGATTCCACAAGCGAGTATAGCTATCTGTAAAACTTTCTTAAATGCCTTGGTATTTTCAGAATATAAGGACGTAACTGCATCTGCACTATAATTACGTAAGCTCACTCATCACCTCTATAGTTACTGGCTGGAGAACAGTGACATCACGCGCCGGCCTTCACTCGCAAATTAACAGCGACCAGAAATGCAACTGGAAATCCGAATTTATCTGCACAATTTAATTGCCAAGCAACTGGAATGAAATGTATTGCCAGAATACATTCATTGAATTTGTTTTTCGTAGTATTTCATTCTTTAAAAAAATATAGTTAAACTTAAAATCGTACTTTACGATTCAATGAATTCCTTCCCGTCGCTGCTCGGCCAACATTAGGTATTTTTATTTCTTATGGCTTAACGCCTCGCCGACGCCGAGGTCATTAGAGGCGGGAAGGGATATATCGTGTTTTTGCTTCAAGCAACTTGATCACTAAATAATATTTAAGACTAATTATATAAAATATGTTAAGTGTTCAGTCAGTTTATTTGGAGGAATACTAACAGGAGATGACTTGTAAAACTTACTCCTATACAAAGTAATAGTTAACCTGATTTCGGAGATTAGTTTCACAAACGGCTAATTCGTACTGATTACTGGGCAGAAGTCGGGACGAACCCCAAATATTGTGTTGCGTGTAGTTTACTGCTCGGCCCCACGCTGTATATGTACTGCGATGTATTTATATTGTACTGAACGGCTTACAGACAGAATGTTGATGCACAATGTGTGCGTCTGTGTATACGCCAGGGCGACGACCATTGTCTGAAGAACATCAGCCTTTCAACGGATACGCTTGGGACGAAACGCCGACACTCATCCAAGCAGCATCGACTTCAGGCATTAGCAACTGTTCGAACAGCATTAAGCACGTTAATTTCCTGTTGATGATGCTTCTGGTAGCTCAGTGGCTAAGGCGCTTGCTTTCAAAACGTTCGCTGCTCCTGCCCCGGGCACGAATCCCGGCAGGCGCAGGAATTTTGAGAGTTGTGTTTAATCATATGAGCTATGCCAGGACGCTCCGTGGTTCGGATTCCACGTTAAACTGTAGGTCCCAGAGGAAAGGAACTGGCCGTCCTACCTCTGACACAATGGCTTTAGTATGCCTCCTTCGGGAGGATCCAACCAACCTTCGGGTTGTGGACTAAGTTAAGTTTTTTATTCTATAGATGCATTCCACCTTCCTCTGTTATGTATAACAATATTATCTTCAAGAACTGGACCTAACACTTACTTAGTATTACGGTTGTAGCATTAGGTCCCTTAATTGCTTGCCGAGCCATTCAAAAAATTGACGATGCCAAAGAAATAGCTGGTGATTTAAGATGACAAACTCACTTGCTTCCTTGACCCGTGGAAGCCAGAAACTTGCAGAGTTACCAAAGTTCACAAGCAGACTTAAAAACTAGTCATAGTATACTTCTGTTTCCGTTTTGGTTGAAAATTTAAATGTAAACCATTGCAAAAAGTGTTTTACGGATGTTTTATCTCTCTCTCTCTCTCTCTCTCAACTTCCTGTCTTGCGCTAACCTCTTAATCTCTACATACCCCTTACAACCACGTCCTCAATTATCTGTTTCATATTTTCTAATCTCTACCTTCCTCTATAGTTCTTACCTTCCACTGTACCCTCCGCTATCAAATTAACCAATCCCGCATGTCTTAAAATGTGTCCCATCATTCAGTTTCTTCTTTCTGGAAGATTCTTTCGCAAACTTATTTTCTAATAAAATAAAAAATCATCGTAATAAATTTTACCGATTCTTTTCGTCTAAAAATTAATCAACTCCAGCAGTGTCGATGGATAGATATATTATATCTACAAATATGTAGCAGTTTAAAAATATTCATATAAATAATTGTCGTAATTGCTAATCTTGAGATTTCCGTACATCTCAGTAACTAAAAAGTTTTATAGTGTGCGGGCAAATTCATTTTTTCAGACTTAATGAATTCGATTTAGGAGCTAAGTTATTTACTTATTGGAAGCTTAGGTATTAATCATTCGTAGTTCACTTGATGCAAATTTGTTACAATGGTGATTAATTATTTTCGGTGATTGCCAACATAAGCAGTATGTTGTCATATGCATTTATATATTAATTTTTTAGATTTTAGATTTTGTTTTATTGTAATAAAATTTTAAGAAATGTATATAAATTTAAACAACTAAGGTTGCTTTTAGATGGTGCAGTTCGTTTCTGTGACCAAAGCACCATGTAGGGTTTGGTAGATGAACCGCTGAAATGAAAATTTACTAACGTGTTTTTAAACCATTCACTATAATTTTGTAGAATGAGGAAACACACGATCGACATTTAGGAAGTTGTACCACCATTGATAAGTTGCAATGATAAACGCATGATAGTCAAAGCGAGCCGAAAAGAACTTGGAGACCTTAAATCCCCCAGTGCCTTGGCGGATGTTCTCAGATCTGTGCTAATGAGGCTGCGCCTAATGAGTAGTCTGCCGGCGTGACGGCCCCGAAGAGTTGGTTGCTGCCTGTGACAGGCGGCGCCACTCGTTATATCTGTCACCCGCACACTCGCACCTCGTTAAACAGAGCCACGCCTTTCTGTGACCCGTACAGACGTACATCCTTTGCTACACGTACCCAGTGAGTGCAGCATATTTCCTGTCGTCTCACAAGACTTAAGTGCTGAAACACTACGTTATCCACCAACGATAATCATCGAAGAGACCTATTCCTCAGATTAAAATAATACGAGAGAGGACTGAAATATTTTCTTCATCGCTCATGGAAACTGGCATTATGTCCAAGTTGTGATAAGGATCTTCAGTGGTCTTCAATTTCCTGGTTCCAGCTGCTTGTAAGCTTTCTTATCACTACAACAAACAAAATAGTAGGCCTATCTAGGATAATTTATTTTCTAGGTCCAGAACTTTCTAGAAAAAAATATCATTTCAGTAATTAATACTCTAATTCGCTTGAAATATCATGAATTATTATATTCTTAAAAGATAATTAAGTGAACTAAAATCGTAATAGTTAACCTGTGTGATCGTAGTGACCTGGTTTCTTACCGTATGCCGCCTACCAGGTGTTGAAGAACTACGGTTTTAATGTGGCATCCGAAGCACGGAAGCGATCTGAAGACGATAATAATAAGACCCATATATAAACATTATAACGATAGTTGTTAGAACGTTATATATTTTTATCCGATTTCTGCGATAATTATGATCTCTGATGTGGATGTGTACTCTTTATATTGGAAACAAACGAATGTTGTTTTTGGTAAGCGTGTCAGAATTACTGATATTAAAAAAAGTTAAAGAATAATAAACAACCAGATTTCAAGAGTTTAGGGTACAATTTTATTTGTGCGACTCAAAACAGTATTTTCTGTTTGTGCAGTGTGTTTCTCTTACAGCCTGAAAGATCTGTTTGTAATTATTGGTGGCTGATATCTTCGACAGCCAGCTTGAATGCAGGCTCATAACGGGCCTAAAAAATATTTAACTTGCTTAGTAAATTCATTTGGTTAACCCTATCAAGACAACTAAAAAATATCAGATTCCAAAGATGAAGGTCGGATTAAGGGCGTTTGAAAATTACAGCCGAGACCGGAATTCGAACCCGTAGGCTTCGGCCTCCAGTTAGACGCCTTAAGCCACCAGGCCACTCGAAGGATGAGGTAAAAATATTATGTTTATATGAAATGCTTATACCCCAGCAGCTGGGCCGCTCCTGATTCAAGTCTCACTACATGTTTACCATTTACCGCAGTTATTTAACCGGACGTAGCTAAGGTAAAGACTTCCAGCCTCATAAACTGCATCTTACACTAAAATAAAAACACGAAACTAATTTGCTAAAAGCGTACGCGGTTAATCTCTGCAAAATTGGTACCCGAATAAATACATTTAGGGTAACATTTAAATTACACTTTTTTATTGTTTTATCACAGTTTTGTATTGAATATGCAGCAGTTCTGTCTGCTGGATTTGTTTCCGACCTTATATAAGACGATTACAGTTCCTACTACAGGATATAACCTGAAATCTATCGAAACAGTAGATAAGCTACGACACTCTACAGCTATTTTTTAAATCTATCAAATACGTAGGCCAATATCAAGTCCTATGTTAGAATGTTAAATTAAAAGAAATAGATACCTGTTTTTAAGAGGAAAAACAATTTCAGGTTTTAATAAAGTGGATTTCATTGTTTATATGGATCGTTGATAGAATGCTTAAGATAAATAAATAATGTTACGAAAGTAAATGACCTTCGTCATTTTTATCCTCAATCTTAATCGATTTAATTCCTCCTATTTTTATTTAAATAACGTTTATTCCTATTGGGCTACCCATCCAGCCGTCGTCTTTCTGCACTATCGTATTTTTTTATTACACATGAAACATAGTATACGACTCACCAAAAAGTAATTTTCGACCTGTTTACAATGTTACTCGGTAGTTGCAACCACGTTAGAATCTCGTAGGGTCACTTCTTGTGCTATGAGAGCGGCCAACCTGTCTTGCATGCTCATCACGAATGTTTACAGGACGTCCACTTGTTTTCGTAGTGCAACCATCCCATGAATTGAGCAATGTTATTTGACCGCTCCCGACGAGCCCTCACCAAGCGATCCAATTCATGTTTGATGGGCGTACCACTGCATAACAAGATGGCTTTTGGCATTGTCATCCTGGAAGAAACACGAGTCCATTTCGTAAAAACGTCACAATGTTGGGAACATTTCATTATCTATAATTTTACAATAAGCCTATGTGTTCAATGTTCATGCAACCATGAACAAACACCAATGATCCTACACCGAAAGCAATGAAACAGCCTAACACCATCTCTCAGCCACCACAGAAGTAACTAGTGAGCACAATACACTCCGACAGTAGCTGTTCTCCGAGTAGACACAACACCCATACACGTCCATCGAACCGGAATAATGTAAACATTGACTCGTCACTCAAAAAACCGATTCATACTTTTCCAGTGTCCAGTACGACGGTCCAAAAACCACCTGAGTAGCTGAGCTTTACAGCTTGTCATGATGGGGGCTTAAGTCTAGCTCCTGTTCCGAAATATCCAAGTCTGTGCGCCTCCCGCCTCTGTATGCAATGTTCCAATGCAACCCTGTTGCTGCATGGAACTCATGTCGTATGGTACTCATTTGCCCTATTTATTAAATTTCACGTTTCACGATTTTACAATGTCAGTCAGCCAAATTGGAAGAGTTTCAAAACCTGCAGCATTGGCACAATGCCTATCAATCTTCCATTTACGCAGGACGGATGCGACCGTTGATTTAGAGCTGTTAACCTACATTGCAGTCGCCCTGCTAGACAGCCCACTGAGATGCCAGGCCACAGTCCCGCCCTTAACCAAGTCCCATAGCTCTGTACCTCCTGTCAAGTAGTTCTACACTGGCCTGCAGCATATTGTGGCCAAACAGGACTACTGAAGTACAGAATCACCTGCCATCACAGATGCCCGACTACTTTTTGATAGATAATGTACTTATTCATTTATCACAGTATGAACAGGCAGAAGGCGAACACAACTTTTATTTAAAATCATGAATGATGCAGGCTAAACAGCCATCACCGCTCGGTGGGAACAGCGCCTATCTCTATTTATCGCCCTATCCTCCTATCGTAACGATTTAGATGGCACATTTGAGTTTAGACTTTCCCAGTCACTAGAGAATTACGACCTTGGATGTCCTCCACCATACTCCTACTGCAATCATTTTTAGAGGACTCTGCCAATCGCTTAAATTTGAGGCACATACAAGTAAACTATCTGTGTTTTTCCTGATCACGCTAAAGAGGGAAACTTCCTCCGGTACAAAATTAAGCTTCAGACCCCTGCCAAACTGCGTCCAGGCACCAAAGTTGTTCGTGGAACAAGTCAAGTATCAGTTGTACCACACGTAATTCAGTTTTACTTAACGACGTGGTTAAAATTGTTTCGGAATGTGATCATGTTTTCAGATTAATTCCTGTGTTCACAGAAACGTTGTTTTCACCCGTGTTACATCACGCTCCACGAACATATTTTCTGTCTCTTTATAACTCATAATAACTTTATAATTCATTCACTCGTTCTTTCTCTCTACATTTCTTTTTCTTTTCTTTAATTTTTAACTTGAGCCCAGAGGAACTGTAGTCGTGAAGTGTCGTTACATGTTCAGAGTGGATGTGACATTGTGACGCAGTGTTTACGCGAACCCCAGCAAATGCCCGCAGATGTGCAGAACTCGGCATAACAAAGGTCTGAGCGACCCCTAGGCGGGTCCGAGAAGCCGACATTTGCATGACTGTGGTGGGGGGCGGCAGATGGCCGGTCGGTCGCGGTGGGGAACCCTTTAATCGTTATTGATAGCTGCGTACCGCAGTGGGCCGTGCATTAGCGAGCAAGTGGAGGACCAGTCGGCACAAAGGCAGTCCGCTTTGTTCCTCTCGTCACACCGTGACGGGCCGTCGCCCAGGGACAACCGACGCAAGCAAATTAATTGATCAGCAGATCAAATTTGGCGACCCGTTCATCGAGAATAGCTCTCGCTTTCACTCACAACCCAGCGATCCTCCACGCTTCCGAATGCCGTACAGCGGCACTCTGCAGACTCGCCATTTAGGCACCAAATCCACTTCACTAAAATGCGATGGGCCTGGTCTCGGTAGCGTAAGGGTAGAGTGCTGGTTCCGCGAGCCGAAGGTCGTGGGCTCGAGTCCGGTCGAGGGCATGAGTATTCAAGTGTTTTGTCTTTTAATGTCGTGTTCGTCCTGTACTGTACATACTTAGTAGCAACAATGTACCGGAGAAACTGACACACCTGTAGATTCATGATGATCACATTGACCTGGCTGTATGGCCTAAGAAGCCTAATCCCATTAATACGTTAAAAAAAAAAAACTTAATAGTCCGGCAACCTTCGGCAAGTCTAGATAGAGCCAAAGATGTCAGTTACACATTGCTGCTTAGCTAACCAGTAAATTTCAAATATGTATCTGCATTTGATTTTATTTGGAATTATATTGTTAAAAGAAATTTTAACTCCGATAACAGCGCAAAGGCAATTATCTGTCAAGGAAGTACCTGCACACAAATACGAAGGACAAAGACAAAAAATTACAATGCACGTCAGACATATATGAAACGTTAGTTTAAATTTACATGGTACTATTTGTTTGTTTACGACAGTTAATTGCTTAAATTTATGTAATTAGAAGAGTATCTGATGTTTACGAAGTAGTCTGTAGCAGTTACTAGAACCAGGGCGCAACGTAACCTGATAATTTTTTGACAGAATATAAGAAACAGGAAAGTTATTAAAATCTCAGAGCAAGTAAGAAATCACGAAATATATATATATATAAAAATAATCGTTATTAATTCTTTAAATTATGATTTTCTTAGAAACTTTTTCATAAGAATAAAAGTTTCCGTAATTTTTGACGGGCTTTATTGCAAGTAATACAAGCACGGAGGGCGGAGATAAAAAAAATAATATTATAATACCAGGCCAAAGCGCGATGTTTATTTTTCTCACTGCTAGTCTGTTTTAATCATTGTTTTTTTCTGTTTACCTCCCATTACCTGTTGTAGAAGAAGTAGCGAAAAGCGAAGGGCATAGCGGGATTTTACTATGTGGAAGGGTATTTTTTATAACAATTTGTGAATTGGTTATCAATATGCACTTTAAAAATTTGTGCCCGTGCAACAGACTTTCCCTTAATAAATGTTATCTGTTTCTCCATATTTGAAGTTTCACCAAGCTGGAGTCATCGAGCTCGTGCTATCAGTCCTGCACGAGAAACACAAGGTGTATAGATCTGTGTATTAACGGCACTCATTGTAGGCTTTAACGAGTGTCGTTACCCACCTTTACAACGTTCTGTAAAGCATTTCAGATTGTCCGCAAGCCTCTCAAGGACCTTGATGTAACTGTAGTGTCTTTATTCCTGTTTCAAAAACATCGTGACAATACTACCTTGCACCGTTAGCTGACATTATTCTCTGTTCTTCTCGACCCTGTGCATGCAGATGATATCGGAAAGGAAAGAGTTCATTTGTTCTGTAGCTGAGGTAGGTATGTAACTAATGTGTGGTAAAGCGACAGGGTTCGATTCCGCTGCATGGTGTCCCTGTAGCAGTGTTGTCACCAATAAAAGTTGCAACCCTTGTACAAATACACTCAAGTTGGTTAAAATGTTTTCGGACTTGGTGTAGTAAGGTGTGATGAAACTGTATTGGAAATGTACGGGACAATTGTTGTAATAATACAATAATGTGCCCTGCTGATAATTGTGTGTTATAACACTTATATAAACACTACTTGGCCTTCAGTGCGGTATGTGTATAATTTCTACCTATTTTTAAATTTTACTAACAGTATATTGGATTCAGCTGTTAACTACAGACTTTAAATAACTTCCCTGGATGTTTAATTTACTTTTAACCGGTTTCAGTTAAGGTTTCTAATTTCTCAGGTTGCTGTAAAGCCTACCGATAATATGCTTGGTTAATTGTGTTCTCATTGATATTTTTCTCCATGTGTTCGTAAAAAGCCGTAATGTTGTTGGTTGCCGTAGCCACTGTGTAAGAGACTTCTAATACAGCTTGTGGTTCGAGTTCACTATGACAGATCATTCAGTAAAATGTCCCGCTGATTCCGATAATGGATCTATCGTTGCGGCAACATAATACGTCTAGAATGAATTCTTGTCACAAACTGTATAATTATAACTGCTAGTTAAACTTCAAAAGTAAATGATGTGTACTTTGGTATAACGAGATTCTGTACTAATGGAGAATCTATGTTTATTGATGAGATTCATTTATGCTTATTACGATTAGTGAGTTATAATTTGAAGGTATTAGTGTCACCTCGCGACCGTATTAGTTAACAGCTATCACTTCTCTGGAATGCAGTATCCTGACAGAATTAATTTAACTGCCCTCAACCTTCCGGAAATTTTCTTTAATACCTTATAGCTTATACTCTTTGCAATACGTGACGCAATTATTAAAATGATCACCACAACCACTGACTTTTTTGTGACAGTTTGACTTGAGGGATCATGGACTGGGCAAACACGCCTTTTAAACTAAGAATTTCGTTCCCTCAAACTCAGTTCCAAAAAATTTCATTAGATAGTGTAAGATGTCGAATTTGTTCACTTCACATCTGGAAAATCAAATGTAATTGTGGAAATAAAATATGATATTTAATAACAACAAAAGTTTTCTAAGAGTATAAGAAAGCCACAAGAGCAATATTCGATTATCTTTTACAATAAATATGTCAGAAAAAAAAAACTCTAACGCGTTATCTCGTGTTGAAGCAGTGAGCTCTGGTTTCTTACTACTCGCTGATAACACACTCAGGTCTAGCTGCCGCTTGGTGAGAAGAGGATACGTCAGCTGGCTCGTGCTGTAGATTCGAGTTGAGGTCGCCAGTATATAGCAACCACTAGCAGCTGAGATGTACAGCGGGAACTGCGCTAATCAAACGAAACTATGAAATAGACTTGCTGAACTTCTCTTTAATTCTAGCTTTACGGCTCGTTGACGACATGGTAATTAGTGTTGGATAGGACTGTGGGCAATTAGTGGGAAGAAAATAGATCGAATCGTCAAAAATTAAAATCTGGATGGCCTCATCGTGATTTGAACAAAATACAAAAAAATATATTCACAAATTTTCCGTTAAAATACAAGACAGAATTGCTCAAAGTTTGTAATGGAATGCGTTATATGTTATTTAGGTAAAATAAATTAGGGCTGTACTTAAGGTTTTATAAATAGCCTTTTTTTTTCGTTTAGGCTTTACATCTCGTCGAAGTCGAGGTCATTAAAAGAGAGAAGGGGAGGGGGGGAGACGACAGGGAACGGGGATTCAAACCCGCGACCTGCCGAGTGCTAGGCATGATCGTTACCGCTCTCCACAGAGAAGAAACGCTCGATTTGCGACTGCTTGCGCATCTTTAAAGAAAGCCTCACGGAATTAATACATAGACAAGGTGTCCCGTGCGAAAATTTAGCATGTGATTTACGATGGATAGCGAGGTTGGTGGGGTGAAAACAAAAAGGCTCATTTGTAACAATTATTTATTTTTCAACTGAAATTGGTACTTAGCAAAACACTTACGTCTTTCGAAACAATTAGAAAACACTTTTGGACACGTTACACTTCCGTATGATACGAACTCGTGTTATTTTATCTAGAGGTAATGATATCACTCCATACCTACTGCAGTGAAGCGTAGCAGCTTGACTAACGCATATCCGTGACCATGACTGTTCATGACTTTGCCATTTACGGGTTCAATTTAGAAAATTTCCTTTCGGAGAATGTTCTTTAAAACGATACCTCATTTATCGATTTTCTTTACGTACGAAGGGAGAAGTTAGACTCGTCACAAAAAAAAAAAAAAAAAAAAAAAAAAAAAAAAAAAAAAAAACACACACACACACATTTTGGAAATAATATATATTATTGGGTTGGGACTTTATGGCAGACAGGCAACGTAGGTTTGGTTTGAATTTATCCGCTAACATGAGTACATCCACTTCCATTTACGATTACGGTGAAATACTGCCGATTTGGATACCAATGATAGGAGAGATAAGATGAGAGAAATAAGGAGCCGTACCATCACCACCTTGATATGGAAGCCTGTGCACACAGACTTTTGTGAATCGCGGATTATAAATGTAGATACTCGTACATGAGCCATGTATCGCAGGAGTGTAGCACTCTTTGCAACCCCTCTCTTGTTTGCCAGACCCCGCGGGGGCTAGGCGCCTTAATTAGTTTAGGACACAATGCTGGCCGCTGTTAATTACTGTCGCATTGAGCAGCAACAGGTTGACCTCTGGCGCGCACAATCAGCGCGCTCTTCAGGGACTGCGATTCAATTACCCGGCCCGGGTAACGCAGTTACCGCTAAGACAATGAGCGCCAACCCTTTCGGCGCAGCGCTGCTAATCCAGTTACCACGCCCGGCAGTGCTGCCAACGCGACGGATCCACCCTGTCGCACAATGCCAAATAATCAGACTGCCATTCATAAACGATTCTCAATTAATTTACCTTCTCCTCTTACAGTTTTAGCGATCTGATTAGGATATTGGATATACGTTTGCCAGGATTCGAGTTAAAATATACAAAATACGAATATCCCTATCAACTAGATTATAAACTTAATGATGTGCTTCATAACATTCAAAACAAAGCTCTTAATGCTGTCACTAGAGATTATTAGCTTGTGATTCCAGAAATAATATTTTAGCCTGTATTAATTAGTTTTAGTTTCTTTCATACTTGAACTCCGATAACAAATACTCGGCAATCCAGAAAATCACAACTCTTTCAGACAAATACATCGAATGTTCAACAAATACTCATTGACACTTATTTTGGTATCTTTAAAAACCATTAATTTTCCGTAATTATTTCGTATTGGCGCAACCAAATTTTTCTAAACGATTCTTCAATTTAAAATTTCAATAATTTTTGAATGTTTGATTCGCCATCAGTGTCAGAGTCTATAAACTTTCCATATTTTCTATAAGTCTGCAGAACCGTTTACGTTATATTTTATATAAGAGTAGTATTTGGAGCCAAAATGCATGTATTGTTTATCAGTTTTGGAAGTTCAATGGAAACGCGTTTTCGAGTGGTATCGATCAATCTTTCCAAACCGATCCAGTACAACTGCACTTAACAGTCGATTCCAGCATACTACGGATGCATACAGAACATTGCAAAAAAACATGTAGACTGTTTGTTTAAATATGGCCATGTGAAACGTATAACTATAGATGCAAAAGTGAGGTTCCAGACACAGCATTCATTCAAGAGTTTATTTATAGGACCAAATATCTTCCCCGGAACTGTGGTCGACTTTTTCAGACAGTACGACACGATTAGAACGGCGATCAATTCTCTCGTATTTCCTTCGCAAACATAAAATCAATTAGTAACCACAAACAACTGTTCCGTACTTCCGGGAGTTGCAACTAATTTCAGGTCTTCAAGGCAACGTTTTGCTGTTTTCTAGTTCTGAATTTCTGTTTATTTTTCTTTCTGATTTTATTGAGATCCTTTTGCTTTAGCACTTCAGTTTTTATATTACTTATTTTCAATAAATCATCGTATTGTCTCTATTATAAATCCCAGAATATGATATTTTAAAGTGTTTTTACTTCATTTTTTGTTGAGGATTACATATTACTTTCACCTAACAACGGACCGTTTGTCTTAAACAAATTATTTGAATTTTTTAGTTTTCCGCCTCCTTGTTTTTTCTTTCCACAAAGAAACTTTTTGTTCACTTGCGTCTTTAGAAAGACTTATTATCGGTGGTAGAAGATGCACTGTGCTGACATAAACACATTATTTCTCATTCATTCAAAGTTTTAATGTTTATTTTTTTTCCTTCGGCCTTTACTCCTTGTCTACGTCGAGGTCGTTAGAGCCGGAGGAGACTGGGACCACAAACAGGAAAGAATTCCGCTATGGCCTGTTTTTGAAGAATCCATCGTGGAGTTTGCCTGCAGTGATTCCGGGAAACCATGGAAAACCAAAATCTGGATGGCGGGAAGGGGACTGAAGCCTGCTCCCTTCCGAATGCGAAGCCGAAACATTACCAGGCTAAGTTTAATGTTAAGTATCTCAATATACAGAAAGGCAGTCCTCAAAATGTATGGACAGTAATTATGAAATTATATATGTGATAATTAGGTTGATAGGTAAAATTATTATATAAAAAAAATGAGAACAGTCACACGGTCCAACAGTGTTAGTTTGTAGCTAACAGCTGAAATATCCTTTCTCCTCTCATATATAGCAAAGTGATAGCAGGTTCCAGTACAGAAAAGCACATTTGCATACGCTTTGAGATAACTATGAGCTGTGCATGTTGTATAAAAGTGGAATGCAAATGTAGAAAAGGTACGACACGAGCACACACTAAAGTAATCGCTGAACATTCATCCTCAAAGTGCAATTCGGGGTGGCTGTTGTGGAGATGCTGGTGATAGAGAGAACGTTTCTTGCGCAGTATTTATTAGCGTCGCTGTGCCCTGGGAGATGTGGCAGTAGAGCAGAAGGCGGCAGAAATCCTGGGTGCGCGTCGCCTTAAGCCCCTTCACACACGCACGCATGCCGGCTCGGCAGCCGATATGCATATTTGATGCGATTTTAATGTGCGGAGCGTGCGCCGTAAGCTCCTTAGGGCGGGCGCCATCTCCCGGAACCTGTGCGAAGCTCCTCGGGGACCAGACTAGGCCCGAGACTGCGCTACCTGCCAGAAACACCTCGCGCCAAGCATACAGCAACTACTGTCGCTGCGCAAACATCGGAGTCCTGTTCTACCTCCACACCAGCCAATAGTCCCCGTAGAAACAGATATCAACAAAAACTCGACTAATAAGTTCTCGTTTTGACTTCCTTCGTTTAAAATTTTCTATCTCCTATCTGTCTTCCCCAAAATTCGTGAACTTTGATTAAATTTTCTGGAACTGTAAGTTTCACTTTTTATCTCGATACTAATAAAAGGTTTTTGGACGAAGTGATGTCACCACCGATCACTCAGGTCCTACATTTTGTTGACAGGGTATAAAAAACCGAAACAAATGGTTTCGACGTACATGTTTTCTTTAAAACTACTAGAAATTTCATTTGTATCTCCTGAACGACTCTATTTAAATATTGAATAGTGAAACGTTAAATTATTACAACTAACTAGCAAAAAATATCAAACAAATAAACAAAGTTTTGTAGTTAAAAACAATATTAACAGAATCCAAAGATTCAAGTGTTTGTATTTGAAGTAGTGTGGTCTTTGGTGGGTATTTTCTTATGTTAAGAAAGGGATGTATATCTCGGATGCAGTGAGATATGTTCTCGTTACGAACAAATTATTATTTTTTATTCTATCCCCCAATCTTGTAGAGTCATGAAATCAGCCATAGATTTGAAACTAGACGGTAAGCTTTCAAACTATGAAAACCGCATCCAAAATAGTTCTGTAATTTTTGAGTGATGCGGTAACAAAGAGACAGCCAGACATTGACCGCTAACATATTTATACCTACATGTAAAAATTATAACAATAATTTTCATTCAAAATAAGGAACACTTTACCGATTATTTTTAATTGCCATGGAGAAGTAAAGTAAAACCTTTCCCATCAGATGCAGGCTTCAAACATCATAGGGATCGCTAATGCGAAAATTCAAGAGAGAGAGACAGCATTACGACAGATCACTTTTGCAGATACCTATAATACTCGCAAGGAATTATCAGAAGAACCACTGACTATTAACGGAAATTATTTAAAGGAAGGTAAGGCTATATATAGTTAAATTCTGCGAGGTTGTTGAAAATGGCTCTAATAGGATGGAGCATTAATTGGCAAATGTATGAATACTCTCCTTATTTATTTCGTATGGCAGAAGAAATACAAAAACAGTAACTACATTAACTTACAATAAATCTAACTATTACAACTATCTAACGATTGCAGCCATTCAATTACTTCTGTTGTTGCTTCGTGAATCTGATTCATTGTACCACTGAATATCCTGAGAGGGCATTCCATGGCGATGTCGTGATTGGTTTGCTCATAGTTACCGCAGTCACAAGAAGGATTCTCTGTGATTCCCCATTTGTACAACCAGTAGTTGCATCTACCGTGGCCTGTTCTCACTCGCTTCAGTGCCGTCTAGGTTTTCCTAAGAAGGTTGAATCCAGGAGGTTGTCGTGTAGGGTCTTGGATTAGCGCCTGTTTGTCGGGGTTGGAATTTGTCCACTCAGCGCACCATGCTTCGCCTATGTTGAAATTATTTTGGACCAACTCTTGACCAAACTTCCATGTTGAATATCTAGATTTTAGTCTATTTGGAGCTTTGTGTGTGCAGTCCTGATGAATTGGAAGTTGTGGATAACTTAAGCATTTCTGCCATTCCTTTTTTTAATGCCGCTTGTTTTCGGAGACTTGGTGGGGTGATGTTAGAGAGTACAGGCAGCCAGTCTGTAGGTGTAGATTCAACAGTTCCAGATATTGTTCTCACTGTGTCATTTAGTTGAACATCGATCTTTTTTGTGTGACTGCTGTTTAGCTATACTGGACTGCAGTATTCGGCAGTTGAATATACCAGAGCAAGAGCTGATGTTCTGAGAGCTGCGGCATATGCTTCCCAACCCGTTCCTGAAAGTTTGTGAAGGATGTTATTTCGAGTTTTTACTTTTGCCGCTATTTTATGAATATGCTCCTTATATATCAATGACCGGTCAAGAACCACACGTAGATATTTTGGATGTGGATTGTATTTAAGTCATTGGTCTCTGAATTTTATTTGAGGTCTATAGTGGGCTTTTCTATTGTTTAGGTGGAATGAACTGACCTCTGTCTTATTTATATTCAGTTTCAGGCGCCAAGTGTTGAAGTACTCATTCATTTTCTGAAGATCAATTGCGAGAATTTCTTCAGATGCTTTGAAGTCGCTAAATTGTGCTGTCATGACTATGTCATCAGCGTATATAAACTTCCTAGAAGTGGAAGATGGCAAGACAGATCCTTGTGGTAGCCAGTTGTTTAATCTGTAAGATTTGCTTCTATTCCCATTTAGATGAACCTCAATCATAGCATGTCATTCAACAGAGAGGCAACCGTTTTACACGGGATAATACTAAGGAATTTCAGGATCATTCCCTTCCTCCAGACTGTGTCATATGCTACAAACACTGCCAAGGTCTTTTTCCGATCTTGGAATCCCTTTCCGATATGGTTGGTCAGCGTCATTACTTGGTCGCAACAATTCCGGTTTGGTCGAAATCCTGCCTGCTCAGTTGGTATGAAGTCAAGGATTTTTTCTTATAGCCTGTTGTAGATGGCTCTTTCGAGCAGCTTGTAACATGAACTCAGAAGAGCTATTGGTCTATAATCTTCTGGGTTGCAGCCATTTTTGCCTGGTTTCAATATAGCCATTAGC
The DNA here is from genome assembly GCA_031002005.1 of Vandiemenella viatica. NCBI lineage: Eukaryota > Metazoa > Arthropoda > Insecta > Orthoptera > Morabidae > Vandiemenella > Vandiemenella viatica. Next base: position 99,078,647 of record JARYHS010011408.1, read on the forward strand.
TTGGTTCTTTTAAGGAGGTTTGGGACTTTACCGCATTTTAGGATATTGCTGAAAAATTTGGCAATCCAATCGAATGTTCGCGGGCCACAGTGTTTTAGAAATTCTGGGTTTATTCCATCTATCCCTGTAGCCTTACCAGATTTGGTTTCTTTCAATGCCATCGAAATCTCTGAGACTGTGAAATCTCCTGCAAATGGAGAATTTCTGTCAGCTTGACGTAATAATACTCTTCTGATAATTTATAAATGCTTCCAAGTGGGAAGCAATTTCAATATCAAACTGAAAGCAGGCTCATTGGTCATGGGGAGCCGATCTAGGCATTCAGCTTCGATGAAAAATCGCCTGTTAAATCGAGATTTGAATGGCGATCGTCCAGTTCTTAATCAGTGGCTCTGTAGACTCAGCTACGCTCGGTGAATCGGCCGTAAATTTAGGTCAAAAGAAATTAACATAACTTTTCAAAGAAGTATTGGAAAAAGTTAAAAGGGAAAATTCACTGCTTGTTTGTTGTCAACCCAAAGAATTCACATCGTATATTAATTAACAACATAATTGTTTCGCTACTCTTCTATAGGGAATATTTGTTTAATAGCACAGACTACTTCCTATTTATTTCGATATTAATTCTAAGAATTTATACTCCCTACACGATCTAAGAAATATTGTCAACAATAATTTTCATTGACCTGGAGTATATTACACGGAGATGATATCTTCCTCTACAACATATGAATTTATTTATTTATTTCGTCTTCGGTCTCTCGACTGGTTTGATGTAATTCTTGATCTGTTCTTATCTTCCGTTAATCTCACCATTTCAACGCAGCCCTTACAGCTTACGCCTCAATTGTCTGCCTCATATATTCTACTCTTTGCCTTCCTCTACAGTTCTTTCATTCAGCTCTTCTCACCACCAACAAATTTAACAAATCCCATGTATTAAAATACGACAAAAATAAAGTTTGTTGCAAAACGAGATTATAAAGAATTCAAAGCAGGCGTCGATAAGTGTGCGTAACGTTTAGAAATGTTAACGGCGGTAATCTCGAATGTAGGAACTCACTTCATTACTTATGTTTTTAGGTTTCTCAAAATGTAATGATAAGAGAATTTATTGCAGATTAACGCGTTTGCGTATACGGGTAGTTCTATGAGCATTTATTGTTTGTTGTCGCTCTACCGTATAAAGTTCTCAGTCTCAAACGATAATGCTGGCTGAAATGTATGAAATTACAATTTCTTAAAATTTAGCTAACATCGCCTTTTTTAAAAAAAAACCTCCGTGACAGGAGAATAGAACATCGTATAGAGCCTGTTGCGTCTGGTTTTTAAGACGTTATTAAAAATTAAAATAAAATAATGAGATGCATTAATTAATAAGTTAATTTGCAAAATTAACCCCGGGTAGGCGCCAAAAATGGAAGTGTTCTTTATCCGAGAGAAGCGACATTCCAATTCTGAAATACTTTTAATCAAAGCAATTTTACTTTTAAAATTACCATTAAAAAACACAAATCTTCATCTATTCAAATGATATACTGATACATTGGAAAGGAAGTTATTGAAAGCAGGGTTTACAACACCTATATTATTTACTTTGAATATAAAATTGGTTGATTTATTTAACAGAACTGAATATTTAAGGAGTTTACAAAGTTAAACGTTTCTTTTGAACAATTTAGAGCATGATTCAAATCTCAGAGCGTTGCCTAGGGTTGAATGACGCAAGAGTGTCTATACATCGCCGGAGTTCTTTACCGTAGCAGATGAGGTACGGCGTGCGGATAAAACAGAGTCTCATAGACCCTGTTGACCAGCTGGGCGCAAGGTCATTGGTGTCGTCCACTTGGCGAGGTAGCTTCCCGCAGGTAGTGACCTCTCCGGCAATCTCCCGCGGTGCGCCGGTGCGGATTGTTTGCTGGCCAGAAACAGAATGTCTTCTCTCCCGCTTGTTCGCCCCGTTGATAACTTGCAGGCTCCGGAGTTTTAGCTGACGCGGGAAATTTCAGCGAGTGGCAGCGTTTGGAGGGTCGTCCTCGATCTCCATTCGCTCCTCATGCAGCATAAAAAACTTATGGTTTCTAAAAGTTCGTAACACACTGTTTGATTCGCTGGTTGCCAACAGAGGTGTTCCGCAACCTGACTTTTTCTCCGAAGCATCGTTTCTCTAGTTTCAACTTTCTACTCTACCAGGAAATCCTCTTTCGGCACAGGTTTTATACTGTCCTTTCAATTTCATTGAATGCGTAAAGCTTTTAACTTTTCGGTCTGCCATAAATCGTTCGGTCTTTCAGTGCAGGTAAGAGTCACCTGGCTCTCGCCGATGACAAAGAAACGCGAAATGCTTCGGCTGGGCCCGAAACTGCCTAATTCACACGCACACATTTCCCGTCACCAAGGGATGTTACAAGCGGTACATGCTGACATCTTGTAGCTACACTGTTGCACTGTAAACATCATCTCTTTTTGTACTCTCTTGTTTTTCGCAGTAGCAATTTTTGTGCAATCGTGTATGCTTGCTGTGTTAACTCTTTTGGAACCACAATCATTGACTGGATTTGTAACAGCCGAAGAAGTGAAACCAAGTCTTTGATATTTGTGTGTGTGTTTGTGTTATTTAATTTATTTAACTCGACATCCTATACATTTTTTCTGTATTTATTAGACTATTTTCAGCTCTTGATCGGATGGCAATTTCGATGTATTCCTCTGCATCTACGCAATATTACATTTGGACAGTGAACATAGTGACATTTACAAGTTGTCAATTTAAAATGTTCAATGAGGATCATCTGTCGTGGTGATAATCTTCACTTACAATGTCCTGTGGAAGACAATATGTTTCAGTCGCGGTTGTAATAACGAACTCCTGTCTAAATTGTGAAACTGTGGACCTGAAACAGTATTCAGATTATGCAGGAAAGTTTTTGTCGATTTCTTCATAAAGGGTTTAATGGATTTGAGACAAAGTTCTCTGTGGAGTTGTGAGTTACGTACAAACCAGGGCACTTCTAGAATTACACCAAGGAATTCGGTTTGGAAGGATCAGAACTACACTGTACTGGGAAGGAGACAAGATGGCAGGACGGGTTAGTGATTTATAGAATAACACACCACTTTCAACTCTGAAGGAGACTTTCTTGTTTAAAAGTGGATATGCTTTAGATAAACAACCATATGCTTAGTATAGCTTATACCTGATATAGTATTTGCACTTGAGTCTTTATATATGGTGACGAAACGATTGACTATTGTACACTTACTCACAGCACTCTGCTGTGAGTAAGTGTACAATAGAATTTCAAGTATTGAAAGCAGTAAAAGTGCATCCGGAGAATGCTTTTATTCTCAGCAAGGCCCAAGAATAACTGAATTTTGTTTACTGTTTGAAATTGTGCACCTGGCATTATTATTTAAACAATGACTTCGAATAATCTTAAAAACTAATTGACGACTGTGATCTTGAAGAAAGCAAGCGTCATTCACTGTCCTTATACAGCGCTTCAGCAACACTGTTTCAATCGATTTAAATAATATAATTATATGAAACAGTTAAACAGGTTAAACATATTATCAGCCATCATCATGGGAGATCAATGGCCTAAATAACAGCATACAGTTAATCTCGATATTATTCGTAACTAATCTATGAGATTAAAAATAAAATTATAAATTGGGAAAGCAGATGTGTAGGGAAATTCTCCCGGAAGCATACACTGTATCGTAATTAAAAAATCGAATAAATAAATAAAAATATTTCTACAGACAAAAAAGGGAAAATGCAAGGATTGGTGAGTGTGAGCCTGGGAACGGGCGGGTTCCCAGCGCCCACGAGCCCCGCACGTGTCGCCACTGCTGACGCATCCCTGCAGCTGCCGACCACGACACCGGCATGTCCCAAGGGACTCACGACAACTAATGTCAGCACTACGAATTCAACGCCGATCTGTCCGCATTCTTCCACGCAAGAATGACCAAAGTTTAACAGCACACATTTCGAATATTTTTGCTAAAATGGGATCACTTTAAGTAACCTGAAGTTTCACACTTTAAGTATGGTGAATTATTTGTTGAGGACAGGGGTCCCCAAACTGTTTATCCCGTTGACCCCTTGAAAGAACATTTTCCTTCTTATCGACCCCCAGATTAAGTATTTAATAAAAACGTTAAATCATTTTTGGTATTCTGATATTGAGCAATAAGGAGACCTGCATAACAACACAACGAAAGAATTTATTGTTCCCATATCTTTAAAAATTCACCCAATAACGTAAACAGAAAAACGAGGTATTTTCTACTTTTATTATAATCTTAAAAATAATAAGAAAATTATGGATAGATCATAATTTGCCTACGATTCTTAAACCACACGTGTCGTAAAACGTAAAATACACAATTATCTTTGAAAATTTAATTAATCCTCTTTATAGTTAATCAACCACCTTTTATCGAACACACTTTTGAGTCCCCCGCCCCGTTTTGGAAGATGAAGCAAATGGTGATAGGAATTTTGTATTATGTTACCGAGATGACAAGTATGCTACATTCTGTAAAAATGGAACAAAGAAAGAAGTCTAAATATAGTAAGGGGGCATCCATTAATTATGCGCGGTGATTTTCTTTTGTAAATACGGACAACCCCCCCCCCCCCTCCTCTCTCTGGTGAGACTCGGTGAGATCTGGTGGAGCCCCTCCCCCCCCCTCCCCACGCAACCCCTTAGCGTGAGATAGCTCTACTGATGTTAAAATTTGACGTGAGGTTTCCGTCAATCTCTCCCTCTCCCCCGCCCCCCTTCCATTTGAGCTTACATAATTAATGGACGCCCACTAAGAATATTTATTGCAAGGCTTCAGATCTTTCAAACTCTGTCAGACCCACCTGACCTGTTTGGAACAGGTTCTCGAGCAGTATCTAAAAAATTATGGGTAAAGGATAAAGCCTTGTTGCCATCCTTTTGTCAAATGTTGATCTGAACTGTGGAGTTGTGCAATTCCTCTACGACGATAATCTATCGCGCATCCATACAACACTCGTGGGCATCCAAACTCACTCAGTCGAACCGTGTCTAGTGATCTACTTTGTTAGGAAGTTTAGCCAGGATTACCTGAGTTGGCGACAGCTTGGTGCATAAAGCAAAACTCAATGGTTTCATGGTTTTTTATAATGGAATATCATGTAATATCGAAGTTTTTCATGGCTTTGTAAATAAATAAACTCTTCTCGGGCTTCCAGTCGCGTACAAAAGTCACATTTGTGGGACGTTTCGAAGGCGTCAATCTCAGCCCTCATTCTCAACCATAGATGTCATTGAATAACTGTTTGTTTACACGCTGCCGCGGAAGTAGTGGAAGACAAAAGCCATTCCAGCGACATGACGTCAACCACTCTTCTGCTCAAGCTATTTCAGCATTTTGATAGCCGGGTTCCAGGCCGCACTAAGTTAATAACCAGTATCCCTGTTAACTATAGAAACAGTTGTTCTTATTTCTACAGCTTCTATAATAATGCTGTCCCAAAAATCTCTGACCCGGGCTGAAATTGTAGTTTTTTTCAAAATTAAATGTATGACCTTCTTGGATACAGTGTTCGGCCACAGCTGATTTCTCTTCTTCCCCAGACGAATATTTCTTGCGTGTCCGACACATCGCTGCACAATACACCACTACGTTTGTCCGATATAACCACGGCCACATTCACAAGGTATATGATACACACCAGGTGTTAGTAAACCGAGGTCATCTTTAATTCTGCGTGCCAAGTTTTCAATTTTTGCTGGTGGTCGGAAAATTGCCTTGGCTCCATGTTGAGTCAACAGTCTACCTATTTTAGAACTTAGGGCACCCACAAATTGCAGAAAGTCACAGCCCTCGGAATCAATACTACCTTCCTGTCGATATTTCTTTTTTCAAACGCGCGACTGACCTGCCCCTGATTATAAGCTTTATTTAAGAAAGTTCTCCGGAGATAGTCCAATTCACCTGAAAGGCATACAGCACACAGACAGAGCTTGAAGAATTTGTGATAAAGATAACTTATACGAACACTGTCACACTGAGCAGGGCAACGGGAAACCATTCCAGTTCATCTTCCCAGGAGTGTTCCCATGGAGGGGAACATCCTCCATGGCATCCACCCGGAATCTGGCATGGCATCATAAGAACAACAAGTTGGCGATTGTCAGAACAATAATGTTCTGGAAAGAGAAATCGTTGTTGATATTGATGAAGTTGATGATACTATTTTGAGTACAAAATTTAACAGAGCTTACAAACATCTGAATGGAAATGGTAGTCACTGATAAGGTCACTGTAGAACTGTCGAAATTTTAAGAATAATATATCGAAATATTACAAAGCGTGTAGTGTACCCGGAGTAAGGATTGCCACCAGTTGCTATTACTCTCTATCATTAAGTTTTATTTTATATATAAAATATATTGTTCAGTTTTGTCTGGGCGCCATGGAAGGAGTCCTTCCAGAATTTTCAATAAACAATTATAAATGCAATTACCTGTTTTATTATAAAGAAAATTGAATTAATTTATCTACTGACACTTACATTTATTGTTATCAATATATGAAAAGGTGATTGCATTGACTAACAAATGTAACAAGAATTAATCTGTATAATAAAAATTGATTGAATGAACAACTAAATCATAGAACATCGACAAAGTCCGACTAACTCAAAATCAGAGAGAACAAGTTTCTACAAGTTTTCGTTTTCGGTTACATGCGCCACACTTTGCCTCGGTTTGTTCTGGCGGAATAAAAATTGTGTATTTACCATCCAGCTGACGTATATGTTGAAGTCGGCGCTGTCCGGATCTCGAATTTCTGCGCGCAATACACACAGATCAAAATTTTATCGTCGCACTGTGTTTAACACTGGACGAGCACATTCGATTATTATTCTTTCGAACGGCGTCTTACTGGTCAGCTGCAGTCTTCTCCTCAAAACGAGGGTTTTACCATGAAACAAAAAACAAAAAAACTAGTCTGAACTTATTATCAATGCAAGCAGACACACACAATCCTCTGCACTTCACGCTCCGCTCGCACAGGGCGGACTGTCCCCACTGAAGGAATGTGGTCTGGTTATCTCCTCTCCCTTCTCCAAACACCTGCACTACCCTACAAAGGGTGCCGCGATGGTTGCACTGCGAAATACTCTCTCCTCTCACACCGACAAACGCTTGCTTATAAAATTTGAAGCTTCCCCGAGCGGACTGCTTCAAGCGGGATTCTTGAGATTTTAGAAAAAGTATTGTGACCACGTGCTTCGAGGTTACTAAGATAAAAATTCAGAAGTATAGAAAGGAAAAACAGAGCATGGTGCGTGAACAGTTAACGCTCTGGCCTCGCATTCGGGGGACGACGGTTCGAATCCCGTCCGGGCAACCAGATTACGGTTTTCCATGGTTTCCCCAAATCACTTCAAGATAATACCGGAATGCTTCCTCAAAAGGCCATGGCCGAATTCAATCCCGTTCTTTGTTCCCATTCCTCTCCCGCCTCTAAGACCCTAAAGCAACAAAAAAAAAAAAAAAAAAAAAAAAAAAAAAGAGAGAGAGAGAGAAAGGAAAATGAGAGACGTATACAGTAAATATTTTCATGGCGTTTATCTATGCTAATATTATAAATGCGAAAGTAACTCCGTCTGTCTGTCTGTTAGTTACGTTTCTTGGGCTAAACGGCTACTCCAATCGTTGTGAAATTTGACAAGGAGATGCTATTTGGCATTCAGATGGACATAGCAAAAAAATTTTCTCTATAAATAATACATTTTTTCCCCCCTGTCATCAGTCTCTCAACTGGTTTGATGCAATCCTCCATCCCTTCCTGTCTTGCGTTAGCCTTTTCGTCTCAACGTACCCCTTACTACCCACATCCTCAATTATTTGCCTCATGTATTCTAATCTCTGTCTTTGACTGTTCCCTCCACTAACAAATTAACCAATCCTACAGTCTCAAAATATGACCTACCATTCTGTATCTTCTTTCTGTAAGACTCTCCCACAAACTTCTTTCCTCGCCCATCATTTCCAAAACTCGTCCATTTCGTAATTTATCTGTCCACTTAATTTTTAGCATCTTTCTATAGCACCACATTTCAAATGCTTCAATCTTACTTCTGTCTGGTTTTCCTAAAGTCGAAGTTTCACTGCCATAAAGTGCGGTGTTCTTTCCGGGTCCTAGATCAATATTTAAAACTAAAAGATTTCTCTTTTTCATGAAGGCTCTTTTTGCTACTGCTATTCTGCTTCAGCCATCAGCTGTAATTTTATTTCCTAAGTAGCAAAATTCACTAACTTCGCTATCGCATTGACCCTATTCTTATATTTAATCTCCTAGTATTGTTATCATTTCTACTACATTTCCTCACTTTTGTCTTGCTTTGGTTTATATTTAGTCCAAAATCTTCCATCAGTATTTTGGTCATGATAATCAATAACTTCCCAATATCCTCAACCTGTTCTGCTAACAAGACAATGTCATCAGCAAATCGTAGCATACTGATTTTTTTCTCCTTGAACATTTATGTCACATTCAAATCTTTCTTTCAGTTCCTTTATTGCTTCTTCTATATACAAGTTGAATATTAATGGATAGATTACAACCTGGTCTCACACCCTTTTTAACTGATGCATGTCTCTCATGATTCTCTACTTTTATTATAGCTACTTGATTATTATAGAGATTATAAAGTATCCTTCTATCTCGGTATTTTAGGCACGACTTCATTATAATTTTGAATATCTTGTCCCATCTAACATTATCAAAAGCTTTTTCTAAATCAACAAACACCGTAAAAGTATCTTTGTTTTTCTTGATCCGTCCTTCAAGTATTAATCTTAAAGACAGAATTGCTTCCCTTGTACCGCGTTTCTTCCTAAACCGAAACTGATCTTCACCTACTATACCTACTACTACCCTTTCCGTTCTTCTGTATATTATTCTGGTCAGTAATTTTGAGCCATGTGATGTTAGACTAATGGTGCGATAATTCTCACATCTGTCAGCTTGTGCTTTCTTTGGAAGTGTGAAGACGACACTTTTATTAAAATCAGTGGGAATCTCTCCTGTTTCATAACTTTTTGATATAAGTTTGAATAATCTTTGTGTTCCTTTTTCGCCGAGGGATTCAGAAGTTTTGCGTAAATCTCATCAGTTCCAACTGCCTTATTTGATTTCAAATTATTCAAAGCTCTGTCAAAATCTGTCCTCAAAACAGAATCACCTATGTCATCAATGTCGACATCAACTTCTTTTTCTAATGCACTGTTGTTCAAATCATTTCCATCATACAGTTTGTCTATGTATTCCTTCCAATCTTCTGAACTTAGAAGAGGTTTCCCAACAGCAGCTTTAATGTTCACACCTCTTTTCTTCATTTCTTCAAAATTCTGTTTGAACTTCCTATATGCCACATCTACCATTTCATTTTCTCCTTCTTCACACTTTTCTTGCAACCATCGTTCTTTTGCTACTTTGCATTTCCTGTTTGATTTTTAAATTGTCTGTATTGCTCTCTTTCTGCTTCATCCTGAGCATTTTTGTGCCTTCTCCTCTGATCCATCAACTCTAAAATTTCTTCTGTGATCCATGGTTTTCGGGCAGCTTGTTCCCCTAAAGCCTAATGTCTCTTTACCGGCTTTCATGATTTCGGTCTCAGTTGGGGCGGGTTTAGTTTCTAACCTCATCAAAATAATCCTGTCACTAAACTGTTCACAATAACTCACCATTTTCCCTACTCTCTTATTCATTACAAATCCTACACCGGTGACTCCATTGACAGCTTGTGTAATAATTATTCTATATTCCCCTTACCAGAAATCCTGCACGTCCTTCCATTTAATTCCACTAATCCCAACAACATCTAACTTAAGTTGTTCCATTTCCCTTTTTAAGTTTTCTAACTTACCTTCCGTATTCAGACTTCTAACATTCCACGCTCCGGCTCGTAGAATGTGTCTGTCCATTCTGATATCCCTCCCTGAACAATCCCCACCCGGAAATCCGATTGGGGCACTATTTTACCTCCGTAATATTTTACCCAGGAAGAAGCCATCATACTATATGTAATTTGAGAGGATAACATAGCCTCGGGATACCCTTTGGGTCTTTAATGCGATGGCTTCCCGTTGCCTTCTGCATCCCCATGCCGTTGATCATTTCTGATTCATCCGCCTTTAAGGGTCGTTTCCAACCCCAAGGGAAACAGGGTGCTCTGAACCACAACCCGCTCTTCCGCCCTCCTTTGAGTGGCCGTTGGCAAGTGGGCGATTCCTTATACCGGGAATTGTTCAGTAGTCAGAGCCTCGTACGTACTAACGGGGTGCACCACGTGAAGGAGAGGTTGATATTTGGTTGGAAGAGGCTAGTATAGTCTCTCCCAAACCCTTACACCCCACATGTTATCATATAATTTGAAAAATTACTGAAAGACGATACACAGACGCGTAGGATGTGTAAGTCTCTGTAGTATCTTCCTGCATAGCGGTTAATGCACTTGCTTACTAATGTTTTGAGTGTGGTTTGCGGTTCAAATCCCGATGGAAGCAAAGGTTTTTAAGAATTGTTTTGATAGTATGAGCCACGCCTGGACAGTCGGTTGCGTGTTAAACTGTAGATATCACAAATTTATGGGTGCAATGCGTGGCAAATCGTAGGTGGTCTAGCAGTGCAGTATGTGTACACTTTTTTACGCTTTATTAATCCCTCAGGGGTTGTTACTCTCGCAATAAGTGTGTGTGTGATCAGCACTAATAATGTTATAAATGTGGTAGTAAGTGTCGCTCCTTTTGTTACGTTTTGACTACTAAATGGCTATACCGATATTGATGGAATTTGACAAGAAAATACTTTGTATGTGTAGGAAGGGCGTGGAAAATTTTTTTCGGTATGAATAACAGTTGCAGTCACGAAATTTTGAAAACTTATCGAATGGTGACAGACAGACAGATGCGTGTGTTAGTCTGTAATGTTACGTCGGTTGCTCAAGCTGAGCTTCTCACGCAGTGTTAGTGTATGATTTGTTAATAAATTTCGTTTAGAGACAAAACGTATTATTTAGTATAGATGTCGATTTGCTCTGCACTGTACTATTACTTTGTGTCTTCTTAACAATGCCTGGTATCAGTTTACTTTTGTCTTCTTTTTTTACATGCCTTGTGGCCATAAACCTTGCCTGAGGTGTAGATCTAGCAAAGCACCAGCAGCCAAAGTTATTAGAACCCAAGAATCGGATGCCCATGCTGAAGAAAGAAAGAAAAACCAAGCTGAAATAAAACTGCCCTTATTTAAATCCCCCCCCCCCCCACACACACACACATTCTCGCAATCTGGTTTGTTTTTCTTTTTTTAAATATGCTGGAAATTGAATCTCTTCATGAGACAGGTTTGATGGTAGAACGATATCGTGATGGCTTTCCTGTCATATTATGCCGATTCGGTGTTGTTTGGGACGAATCCTACGTTATTAACAACTTTATATATTCAATTCAGACAGTGATGTTCTAACTCCTCGCTTACGAAGTCGCGGGTATCAGCTAGTAAACAGATAAAAAGAAAGATGTTAAAAATTATAAAGAATTTAAGCTCTAAGATACCGATATACAAGAATAAGTTGTAAGAACGAAGACTTTCCCGGCGTATGACTGCAATGTAGTCTTCACGGGTGTACCGCCGGATAGTGTTGTGGAAACACAATATTTCGACGGCTGGCAAAGCCGTCTTCTTCAGATGGTTCGGTTGCCGCTCTTCCTTATATACGTACATGTCCGCGTCCGGTGGCTGCGTGGCCTCGGCGAAGACTTCCGAAATACAGAATGCTTCAAGTTAAACAACTGTTTCCTGTGTACTAGGCTTTCTGGAACACCATATTCCACATGCTTCATTCTTTTAATAAACGCTATAACCAAAGAAAAGATCACGCGTTTTCCACGTGGTCTGATGGTATTAAGTCGCCTATTTTAGTTTACATAAAAATATTTATATTTAAGTATTCTATAGTCTGTTTACCATCTACTGGTGGCTAAGGTCATATTTCCCTCACCGCACACCTCACATCACCACCCCATCCCTTTCTACCATCTGAGCAGACCACTGTATCCAAGCAGCGCAGCGATTGGAAAGTTTTTCGGCGACAGCTCTTTCCTCTTCACATGTAGGGGTAAGGGGAACGGAGTGAGGGTAGAACAAAGTGACCATGAGTCGCCTCTATTAATTTAACAGACTATGGTAGTTAATAAGCAAAAAGTATTCATACAATCGAAAATGTTAATAATACAAACATCTACTGAGACATAAAATTTTTGATATATGCTATTTGTAAGCATTGCTCACCTGTCGAAGCTCGGCAAAAACAGATTATCTACCGTTCTTACACATTTTAACTACAAGAAGTCTGGAAAGTACATCTAGTATATAGGGCAGGATGGAATTACGACAAATGCCAAAAAAAACCTCAGATTATTATGTATCTGCATATATAAAACAACAATAATATGTAAATGTAAGAAACATTATGATTCCTAAGTACCGATATTTTATTATATATAAACAAAAACCATTATGTACAAAAATTTAAAATCATATTACAGAATAAAAGTGTACGCTGAATAATGAACATACCTCAACGAGAGACGAAACGCTTCGAAGAATAAAGAAAATCCAAGACAGTTGCGTTGGCGTACTACTGCTATACAACTGCCCAAGCTCACTCACTCAACTCGATAGCTATTGGCTGGACACTGGTGACGTCACTCTCCAACCGTCGCTCGCAGATTAACAGCGACCAGAGATATCATTAGAACAATTTAATAACTAAGCAACTGCTACAAAATTAATTGCCATAACATATTCATTAAGTTTTCTTTTCGTAGCATTTCATAGTTAAAAAAGTATCGACACACTTTAGAGCTAAAAACGTGGAACTGCTTTTCAATAACATGTCACTAATAAAAGCAACATAAAAAACTTTTAAAAACTTAAATTACTCATGGTCCCTACTGTAATTACGAATGTCAATTGTAAATCCGGCCTAGGCTAAATTTCTAGTTAGTTAAAAATTTCGCTAATGTTGATGCTTCACAAAAGTTCATACATTAGGGTTATTTGCTTTTTACGTATTTTATTGACCACTTTCTTTAATGGTCTTTATTTGTGAACGATGTACGTGAATTATTAGGTTATGTAAAGTAGTCACTTCAGCAAATATGTTACCGAATCGAGAACTCCGGCAATTCATTTCTTCGTAGTTGCTCAACTATTGAATAATCTGGAATCTGTATTAAGTTCTCTGGCCGTTACAGACACTATGACCAAAGATGAACGTTTTCCTAACCTCAATAAAAAATAACGTGATGCTTTCGAAGCGAATGTATACTCCCTTTACATATTTTTTTCTTCAAATTTTGCAGAGTAAACTTTTAGGGTCAAATGAAAGTCAAGTTTGAATTTCAGGAAGCTCGAGCCTTCCAGCCTCTGAAATAATTATACAATAACGCGATCGTCTGTGTCCTTGTTTAATACGTCTATTAATATTTCTGAGTTCTTCAAGTTCAAGAAATTTTATTCACCTTAAGTATGAATTACAGGTCAAGTTAGTATTTGGACAGATCAAGGCAAACCGTCATAATATTTGACCTTAAAAACTGGAACTATTCTAGACCCGTGAAGATACGCAAAAAACGGTCACGGCCTTACAATAGTATTTAATAATGTTATTATGAACCCATTGGAAGATAATATCACATTATTTGCTGGTTGAAGACATAAAAAGTAAACGTCTTGATGTATCCTTTGATAAGAAGCTTATTTGGGCGAGACACATTGGAGATGTGACATAGAAAAGTTTCACAAGTCCTGCGTCTATAAAGAGAGTAATAAGAGGGCTGCACAAGAGAAGTAAGGGACCAGGGATATGAAACTTAGATTCGGCCCTCGCTTGAATGTGATGGAGTGGTGCGAGAGCCACATTATGGGTAGGATTACGAAACGAATGGATCATAATATGTTGCTCGGAGTGGTGTTCCGCCATTGCACCCCGCCCAGATGCCAGCACAGCGAGCCTCTAATGGGATTGGCGGCCACAGGGCCGTCCGCCCACGCCATTGGACGACTCCGCTCTCGGGCAAGGGTTGATCTGCGTGCGCACCCAACAGCCTCTCACTCCACCACACAACCTCTTTCATCTTGAACATCAGCTTCAAATTCACACCATAGATCGAGTATTTCGATTGTATGAAAGAAATCCAACTCTTCAAGTCTCGAGATTACAGCCGCAATTATAAGACACTGTTACGGAACGAACGGAAGAAAATCGCGAAGGAAGCGTTCTGTATTCGTAGAGGTGGGGGCATAGCTCTTGGATACTAGGCCTTGTCCCCTGTCCATCGGCGTAGGTTTTTATAGTATGATCTGAACTTAAAATCGACATTTGGAATGTTATACGTACAGAAGCGAGTGCGATGAAATTTTCGGGAATTCGGTTCGGGAGAACCATCAAGGATATTGTTTCCTCAATACATTTCGCTGCATCTCGGTGTTTAATCAGAGACGTTACTTTCAGTTGTTGCCATCTGATGTACATCCGAAAGGCTCAGTCTGAAATAAACAAGTAGAAATACTATTTCACAAATTAGTATCCAAAATACTAGAGAACTGTATTGTATCCGCGATGGAAATAGAGTATACAACTGTTATTTATCTTTATCTGGATTATTATGGTTGTAATAACATGGTAACCGTATCGGAAGGGATCGATAATGTGCAGACAAGAACCCAGTGATTCGTAACCGCTAGCCACAGTCCCTACAAAAGTGTCGTGTAACTAATACGGACACTGAGCTGAAATTCTCTGGTAAAAGACGACGTGGTTTCCGCGTAAATTGATTGAGTAATATACAAACAAATCGGTAGTTTAAGAGTACAGAGAAATAATTCTCCCGGCAACGTGCGTGAGTAACATTAAGAGGGAACACAGGAGAGGGGAAATACGACGTCGTACCGATTCCTATGTGAACACTTTTTCTCTCTTGCCGTTATGGATTGTAATGAACAGAATCAATATTAGTTTTGGTCCAAAACATTCACTAACCTTCACATTTTTTTTTTTTAAATTTAGGAGTATAGATGCAGAGATAAAAAATACATTTTATGTCGCAACCATTTTCTTCTGATCACTGTGTTCAGTTGCGGTGGGAGATATTTCGTGGCTCTATATTTGGGGCTAACGATCTCTTAGCTGTCAATCGAAGATCACTGAACTATCAGTTGCAGTTATTGCTCTACTCCATCATCGAACTTTCTGGTCCTAAACCTGATACCATTGGCTGATAGCACAATTATCTCAGTTTAACTATAGTGTCAATCAAGCAGCCTTTGGAACGGCAAAACAATTTAACAAACCTGGATAATGTACTGTATTAAACCTAACCACGAAGGCTATTTGATTAGTACCTTTCCTTTCAATGAGCTATTATCTGCGCGTTGTTTATACTGAGAAAAATACCTTTTTGATCGCTCCCTGGCAATCTTCATGTGAGGTGGAGGTTATTTCCGCCCTATCGTGAAGACAATCGAATTCGTCATTCTCCCGTCCGTCGAGTGTGGGAATCATTACGTACTCACTTACATTATCTCTGTTAATTTGCAGCCGTATCTATTCCCACGTGCGGTAAATAGCAATGGTTGTAGGCTAGACGCTACCCTCGCTAGACTCTTGGACTATGTCATGAACTCACGACACGAGAGGTTCACAGTAGGCACTTTCCCATTGACTGCCTGACAGGAAAACAATTCAGTTTGGTAACAATGTTGTGAAATGACGCTCGTAAAACATGCTAATATAGAGATGAAGCGTTTTTGCAACGAGGTAACGTTCTAAACAAAGGGAGGTGGTTCTTTTAACAAAACCAGAAGTGGGTGAGGTGCCTTATTCGTAGTTCTGCATGAACTGCGCTCATTACAAGAGAAATTTGACTGCCAGATATTTGCATCGCAAGGCCAGTGATAGGTATCTTGGTATTTTATAAATGAAATAATTAGTCCAAGATACACTTTCAGCTTTAACTTTATTTATTTCTAGAAACGTCAGACTCCAAAGACACTGGATGCACATGTAAACACAAGCTCCAGCGATTGTACTGCTATACACTCTCACAGTACTGAACTACAAGACTCCTTCCATACGTAAAACTGTTCCAAAACTCGTCTCTGCCGATCGCTTATATAAGTTCCATAGAAAATTCAAGAATATTACAAAGGCTTCCGACAGATGTTTCTCGAACTCTAACAAAATTTAAACAATTAAAAACAATCAAAATCAATTACAATCATTACGAAATGCGCAGAAATGAAAATTAAAGATATTTACACAAGAAATTATCTACATAAATCAGTTTAAACTGTCACAAATTGTCCTCTAAACATCGCACAGTGAGGCGAAATCTCAAAAAGCTGGTCAAAATATGGAAACGTTATCCAAGTTCAATGAAACTTTGTACAAAATCTGTTTTGAGCACGCTGATTATGATTCCAATGTCAAAATTGAAAAAAAAAAAAAAATCCAGAGGATCCAATATGGCGGATTAAAAATTAAAAATGGTCTAAAAATGTTTCAATTGTCATACAAATTTGTATACAGGGTTAATAAGCTCGCTGATATCGATTCCAATGTTAACAATGCAAAAAAGAACAAATGGCGGATTCAATATGACAAATTAAAATAAAAAGGATTAGAATTTAAATAGGTTTCAAAAAGTGAAAAGCGTTTGAATTATAAATTTTTATGGATAAAAATGTGGTGTACTATACATTCCTATTTACTTTCGTATGAAGCCAACTTTATCGTCGCTCTCCAGCAGATTCTGGAGCAATAAAATATAATTTGTATTAGCCTTTTATATCCCATAAAATCTATTTAAAAGTAACCCCATACATACAGGTATTATTAAAGATTATTTAAAAAGAGGAAGTTAATTTCGTCTGGTATTCTTCAGTATATCGCATTAATTAAGTTAATTTCGTCAATAACAGACTAAGTTATAACCAAAAATTTGGCACACCTACAGGTGTATCCAACTCTAGTGGACTTGGCTATGCGAGATTTGGAAGAACAATGTTTTAAACTGCTAGATTTTGAAATTATGTGTTATTTCAGATATGAAGATGATAGTTTTATAATAATACCAAAAAACAAAATTGATTATACTTTAAATATTTGTAATAACTATGACATGAAATTGAAAAAGACCAAAAACAAATACCGGTAAACTGCAGATAAATTAAGCTGCACGAATTGTGGAATAGCAGTTTATAGCAGAATTTTTTTGAGATTTCAATAGATAAATAGTAGAGAATGAAGTTAAAATAAGGTTCGTTGTGGGACTCTGTGGAACTTATAGCTGTTTTCATTTTTGAAAAAGAAAAATACAAATTAAGTGTTCAAATTTGTTTAAAAATTATTTATTAAATAAATAACTTTAAAATGTTTTTTATGTATTTGTAATACATATAAAAATTGTACTCACCATCACGATCTCTGTCCATTTTGAATGATGAAAATTGCTCAAAACTGAAAACTTTTACACCAGTTCAAAGTAACGGTTGATTTACTTCCTTTGTATCTCGCAATAGTTGCTCGCTCAACGGTCACCTTTCAAATGATGTACAGCATCTGCGTGAAGCCTCGGACCTATTCTAACCATGAAGTTAGACACTTTGGGAGTCAGTCTACCCAGCTGTATACTTAAAATTCCCTAAATAAAAATTTTATTTTTCGACTTTTGGCCAGCATTTTGAGATTTCGCCCAACTGTTCATCGTAACTCACCTCAATACTTGGAATTACAAACATTTAATCACTTTTGCTTGTATAGTTCTGTCCTTGGACATGTTAAATAGTATTTACATAATTTCTTTTCATAAAACAAAGTCCATTTACACCAATTCACAATAAATTGCAAGAAAAACATGCAAAATCATATTTACTCAACCTCCAGCTTGCTACAAATAACTCACTATATACAATATCATCTAAAGTCAGGGTTTGAGGACTGTTACATCAGTTAACTCTGACCAGGAAGGCGTTACTCGATGTTGATCCCAGAGTATCTAGACTAAGTCCGAAAGCCTTGTACTATCATTTTTCAGTGAGATACACAAAATATTGGAGCGACAAGGACGAGATATGTGGAAAGTAATTTTAAAATAAATATTGAGCGAACCAAGACCATAAAATCCAGCAGAATGAAAACAAAGACAGTAAAATAAATGTTGAATCAAAGCAGATGTTACATGAGACAATTATATAATCTGGGAACAACATTGAATGGCTGATAGAAGGATATCAAACACAGATTAGTATTAGAAAAAAAAACTCTGTGCATTTATATTTGACAAAAACCTAATCTAAAAAAGAATTTTCTTACCTTCCATGCACCATCACACTGTACAGATATGAAGCACAGTCTTTGACAAGATAGACGGGAGAAAAGTGGAAGTTTGTAAAACTAACGAGAGTTAATGATAACGCCAATGCAACTGTTTAATCTATATATTACTGCGTCGTACGCGTTTCACCTCTCATCGAGGCATCATCGGCGACGAAACTGTGTTCAGTTTTTATATACAGTTTTATAAATTTTTTAATCTTATTATTACGTAATTATGAGCATGGGATATTTCTATAGCTAACAGTTACTTATTATTTACATTTGTTAGTATGGTATGCAGCTGCGCATCTCCGTTTCCTTATACAAAGCATGTTTTGCCTGTATCATATTTA
This sequence comes from Vandiemenella viatica, assembly GCA_031002005.1. Lineage (NCBI taxonomy): Eukaryota > Metazoa > Arthropoda > Insecta > Orthoptera > Morabidae > Vandiemenella > Vandiemenella viatica. The sequence continues at coordinate 99,097,439 of JARYHS010011408.1, forward strand.
CACAATTATGCGTTCTCATCATTCGTCTGTTGGTAAATAGTAAGTAACTGTTAGGTATAAAAATATCCCATGCTCATAATTACGTAATAATAACATTAAAATTTTTATAAAACTGTATATAAAAACTGAACACAGATTCGTCGCTGATGATGCCTCGATGAGAGGTGAAACGCGTACGACGCAACAATAAATAAATTAAACAGTTGTATTGGCGTTATCATTCAACTGGTAATTAAGTAAGCAACTGTGGAAACATGACCTGCAAACAACATTGCACTAACGAGAGTGATAGAGCGCTGCTAAAGGTGTAATGTGTCTGATACTTTACTTTAGAAAAATGTGTCAACTGCGATGGCTGTACGTTTTGTTGAGTAAGTTTCCCCGCTCCCAGTCAGAAAGGCACCACGACTCAAGCTGCCGCCGTCTCCGACATACAGTCATACAGACCTAGTCCGGCGCTGAGTTTAAATGCCCTGTGGCAACTAGAAATCATGTCGATTAATCGACAAGGTTTTTGACACTTTACAATACTTCGGTTGATTCTAATAACTTAAAATTAAGTATTTCTAATCACTATTCACATTTTCTCGCCCAATTGGCTGACTTGATGGTGCCCCCCCCCCACCCCCGGGCCCCTCACACGGGGTCAGCAAGTTGGAGTCCTGCTTGCGTGTAGGGTAGACGAGGTGCTGGTGCACTATTCCTAATCACCAGATTGTGAACAGAAGTCCCGGGTTAAATCCAGACCACTCTACAGTGCGTATGGAGAGACGGTGTATGACACTGCTGATGCTGATTTGTTCGCTGGAATGGGACGTTAAGGCTAGCAGCCTCCTAGGTGTCCTTCAGAAGAATGGGCCTGAATAGGCCGACACCGGGTTCTACCCTTTCCCTTATTTCATCTTTCATTTTTCACAAGACACTACACTAATCACACACAACCACTGCAAGTATATACCCTGTTATTACTGAGGAACACAAAAGGATACCACATGAGCTTCAAACTTTTCCAGTAAAAAATATCAACCAATCTGACTGCTGAGGAGCAATAAACAGTTATATTTCAATGCAAATTAATTGACGATTCTTTAGTCAAAACTCTAGACTGTAGAACAGTCGTTGTATTTGAAATCATAAAATTAGTATTTAAAAACCAACAGACTTCGAATCCAGACTAGAGTCCCAATATAATTGTTACCTACATCAGATCATCCACAATACTTAAATTTATGATGAAGATGACGTAATATAATTAGGGCAACAATGTGAAATGGGTGAATGGCAACATCGAAAATACAGAAATGTGTAACGAGAAAATTAATCTCTAAATTTGTTGAAATTTTCGTTTTCAAACAAAAATGCAGGGAAGTAAGTGCCTACGTACATGTCTACCTGACGCTGGTAACGAGAATACTAATGTGCTGCAGTAAACGATCCATAACTGCTGCATACGATATGTCAGTTTGCGCAAACACAAAATTGATTACCTTAAACGAGTTTCTTCAGTCGATTTAATGCCAAAATATATTGAAGGAGAAATTGATTTGTCTTTTATATATATATATATATATATATATATCACCACCATAACAAAAACAGTGGTAAAGATGTCAACTCATACGTCGGGTAATTACAGTAAGTGGAATAATTTGTTTCGCGAGCTTGATGATTAAACATCAGCTATGCCTCAGTATGTTACATCATTTCGAAACACAGATAATCTTCTTTTTTCGGCTACGTGGGAGGGACAGCGATGAATAACAAATGATTCATGTCAAAACCTTAATATATTACGACGAGTATCAATTAATATTACTCAAAAGTAATAAAGAAAAATACTCGCCAGTGTGGCTGAGTGCTCTGAGGCGGGGAGGTACAACAGGACCGGGCACGAGCCGAAGGCCCAGCGACCGATCCTTCTGACTGCTGCTTCTAGGTGGCCCCCCGCTATTATGTAGGCGAATGTAGTCTCCGCATCATAAACTACACATTTCACAAACAGATAACGCACTAAGTTAAAAGTTTCGCGGACAGGTGGCAACACAAGACATTCCTCGAAGAGGTTACGTATGCCGGGGCTAACAGACCCGATTAGACTTCGGGCAGGAACTCAGTTTCTCCCCCCACTCCCCCTCACCTCTGATGATTCACAATGTCACCTGTGGTTCTTGGGGACTGAATCTGAGGGAAAAACTGCAGCGAAATACACATCTTTCAATTGAGAACTACAAACATTTGTTTTAAAGCACTCATATTATAACAGTCTCGTGATATATTCGACAGTATGTTACTTCATCAAATTCTTTCGAAATCAGCTCGTACTGCAGACTTAAAAACTTAAAAGAAAAAACGAATACATCAGTCAAAGACTAAAAGTAATTATACGTCTGCAATCACTTGAAAGACCAACAATGATTGGAAGCTAAAAGTCCTATATTCATGAATGAAAACGTTGCCGTAATCAGTAAATAAAACTAATTGTCAGTTGTTTTAATACGATGGCAACAAACAAAACCAGTACCTCAGTATCGTAGTATGTTAGTATCAAATTCAGATACATTTGTCGCATTAAAGTTTAATTTATTTATTCACTTTTTAATTTAATTTTTTTTTAAATTTAAAATCGCAATTTGAATTGATTTCAGATTCTGTGATACAACTGCAAGACAGTGTATTTAAACACCTTCATTTAGAGTTATTGATCATTTATCAGGGCGAAATTAGGTGGAGAGGCAATTTGTCATAACACAATCTTACGACTAGAAGACTTCAACTGTGCTGCTAAGTTTTATCACTGTCGTATAAACTGAATCGGAGTGGTCAGGTAGCTCAGGGGTTAAGGCGCTTGCTTTCAAAAAGTTCGATGCTCCGCTCCTGGATTCAAATCTCGGTGGGCACAGAAATGTTTAAGAGTTGTGTTTGATCATATGAGCAATGCCAGGTCGTTCCGTTGAACTGTAGGTCCCAGAAGAAAGGAACTAGCCGTCCTATCTTTGACACAATGGCCTAGTATGTCTCCTTTGGGAGGATCCAAGCAACCTTCGGTTTGTGGACTAAGCTATGTTTATGTTTATAAACTGAATCAATTGCTTAACTTCAATCGGAGGTATTTCCAGCAACACCGTCTTCTGACGTCTGCTAGCAGAAAGTGTTGTAAATATTACGACGTTTCGGCGGCGCACACGTCGTTTTCATCGATTATTGTAGGCAGACGATCGAAACAGGACGCAAAGCGATATTCAACACTTCAGAAATGGCGGATATTGTGTGGAGCCGCGTGAACAGATGTGAAACAAAATTGGAAAGACGAGCATTATGTCGTACATATTATTTTTTTTAAATTAGTTAAGATTTCACCCAGTGACTGGCAACAAAGCGTAAGATCAAAACATCAGGTTTTTATAAGACTACCCTGCGGTACAGCCGTGAGAACTATGGAGCGTCCACAAACTACGTGACTCGGTCGAGGGAGGCGGGAGGGGTCGGGAAGAAACCTACGGGAAGGAGGGGGTGTCTGAGGTAAGCAACGTAGCTTCCCATTCATTATATGTATCACAGTTAAAACACACAACAGCATGGCGATATTTATTTACGCCATTTACTTATCTCCATATTTTACATGTCGTATATACTGATGGCGCAAGTATGTAACTTGAAGACTTAGTGTTCGGCTCACAGGGCCGGCGCATTCAAACTAGCCGACACGTGGTGGCGCACAAACACTGAAACATATTACTCACGCGATACCTACACTCAAAATCGCCTAAGGAGCGTCCATAAACCACGTAGCTCCGTTTTGGCCACCTGTGAACCCCCTCTCCCCCCACCCCTCCGACGTAGCCTGACGTGGCTTTTGCCTCTACCCCTCCCCCCCCGACATAGCACCTAGCTTTTTGTCTCTATTGATTCCAGAGGACATTAAGACATTTTGTAATGTTTCCTCTTATCAGACTATCGTAAATTACATAATTAAATTACGGGAATAAATATTCACATGCGGTTGTGTGTACTGTTCCTCATTTTAACTGGGACAAATAATATGAATGAGAAGCTACGTGGCCTGGCTCCGAAACCTCCCCCCCCCCTTTCTCCCACGTATCCCAGAGCAGCTTTCAAAATCATATTCATTCACCACCTAGCTTACTACAAATGCTTCATAAAATACAATTCCAATTAAGGTCTAGGTTTGAGGGCTGTTACAACCCCTCCCCAGCATTCACTTGATTTTACATAGTTAAAATTGATTGAATCCTTCATGAAGTTAAGCAAGTTGTATGTACTCATAATGTCAACACCACAGTCAATCAACCATAATAACTTTTACAACTATACAATGCAGATATACAAACCTTCATTACATACAACATCTGTACATAGCTCATAACACTTATTCTGGTTCAATAATTAATTGTCTATTAACAGCACCAATCATTTTCTTAGTTACTGTTTTACAAAACAAATATTTAATTCCATCGCCTTAAGCTTAAGCAACAAGTCATTCATCCATTAGAAGCTACACACATGCTGTCTGTTTGTTGATGACAACAGTCTGTTTAAATTTGACAGCTGATCTTTTGTCACCACAGAGCAGTCAACCCCTACATCATGGAATCACCAGAAATCACTAGACAGAACTGTTCCAAATTGCTTTACACACTTAAATTATTACATCTTAAACATTCTGTATCACTATCTCTACCATTTTAACTGGAGTAAATGAACAAACTATCTATATACATTTTATTGACACAATCGTATTTACAAAACAGATATTTACACATAGTGACCCCTCCCCAAAATATGCATTTCAAAAAACTAATTCTCATAAAAATAACAGACATTAGGACACCCCTCCCAAAGACATTGGTAAAGGTCCATACATCTTACTGTAAAAGTGGGTTTCAGGATTTACCTGAAAACCCAAAACTACATAAATTACTTTTTCCCTCCTACTTTTGACTGATCATCTAGTATTACCCTTCTATATATACAGAGCTGCACTATACATTGCAAGATACATAAACTTTGAATGATCTCAAACAGCAGATTTTGACATATCCACTTATTCTGGTTACAATCTACAGATCACTACTGCAATTCAGTCTGTCATTACTTCCAATTCCACTATCCATTATCTTATGACTACTACCTACATCTAACAAACTATTTGTATCTACTCTTTTCCTAATGTTAAGCTCATAGACTTCCCCTGCAACATAAATATGTTTTTCTTCATTTATTAGAACACTACTATCACCCATATCAAAGAGTGTATTAAACATTGTGTCATCTAAGACAATTTCGGGATATTTTTCTAAGTCAGAAACGGGTTCAGAGTTCTTACTCTCACCCGTTTCTTCGATACCATCATCTACACCAAATAAAGAACTAAACGACGTATCGGCTAAGTCACATTCAGAACATTTTTCCAACTTAGGAATTGGTACTCTTCCCCTCATCTGGGTCTTCTATTGACACCACCGAATCACCCTCATCTTCTAGATACTTGAGAAACCCATCAATTTAACCACTTTTACAAACTTCCTTCCCGCGAAGGTAAGCAAACATAGTCCCAACTATGCCATGATGGATCACACCAGTTTCATATAGCCATACTGTACTTTGTACTACAAATTCTGCATTCCTTTTGGTAATTAAACAGTGACTATTCCGTAAATGTTCTACACGAAATTTATTACTTTCACAAACTGAAACGAGTGACAAGATGCTCCGATGATCCCCTTTCTGCTCTACCCTGTCATCAACCCTTGCATCATTAACATAATTAATTATACCCCTATCTTGAGATTGATTTGCTGCTCCCTCTGTCAAGTTATTTACCACAATAGGACTATTTTCTACATTACTTTCAGTAACTTTCTCGTCACATCCTGGGATTACAACTTTGTCACATTCTAGAGATACTACTACAGATACATTACTATCAGAAACTACTTCCTTTACACTTAAATCAACTACTTGGTCATTATTTGGAGTGACTCTCTTGAATATGTACACTTGAATTAATACTATCTGAGTCTACATTAGTTGTTGAACAAGCATTATCGTCAATTCAGGTACTACATCAGTCTTATCAAAACCAATTCCTATTGCGAAATCTGTAATCAACATGGAAAACTCCTCACCTACTTTCTTAATTTTCTGATCTCTATCATTACCCAACTTTTCAATGTAGTTAATTGACTTAGCATACACAAGATACATTTCCTCCTTAATTCTTGACATTTCCAACTCGACGCTACTCAAAGGTACAATATCAGCAAATTTTTCAAATTTACTTCTAAGCTTGAAAATTTTGTCTTTTGCTATAACTTTCCACTTAGCTGCATTCTGAATGTAATTTACCAGTTGATTGGTACATTCTGTAATTACCCTATATAGAACCCTGTTTAAATCAAAAACTTTTCAATTCAATCTTTCCTTTAATTTTTCTCGATCCCAAATTGCTGCATTAATCCCTTCCACTTAATTTCTAGCATATGTTTTACAGGACTCAACTGATTTAACGTTGCATTCCACTGATATTTTAGCAGATTTACAATTTGATTCGATTTCAAACTTAAATTCTTTTATACAAAGTATAACCTTGTTGGCGCAATAATTATAATAAGATTTTTAGCAAATAGGTAAATTTTCCGCCAAATTCTTCAAATTTTGAACTAATATTTCACAATCAAGATGAATCTAAAAATCCGACATGATTTATATAAACAACTACAATCTTTAAAACGTATAAACACTCAAGCAAGAAATGACTAAATACAAAGAATATTCTTTCATCAGATACTCAGTTTCCTGCTAGAACTTTTTCTTCGTTAAACACCATACTTTTTTCACTAATTCTAAACATTTAATCACACTCTCCTCACACAAAACACTACACTGTCGAAAAACGTCATCTTCACGCCGGTGCACACTTATATCCCGGGCCGAAAAATTTGCTGTCGGAAAGGCATGGTCGCCTCCCGCTATCGTAGTCAGGTTTTAAGTAGTCGCCGATTCTATCACTCCTCGGAATTCTCCAAACTTCGACCAACCTGTGTCATTAGCTCACCGTCGCTTCCAGGTTTACAACTCCGAAGATTTCATTTGCTTATTGAAAATCAGCTGCAGAATCTTTTGGAAAATTAACATCTTTTATCTCACAGTTGTCTATGGTTCCATGTCACTTCAACGGTCGCCATGTTAGTTGTCTCGTGGTTTATTATATATATGAAATAATTAGTTCCAGACACACTTTCAAATTTTAATTGTTCTTTATTTCTCGTAAAACACTGAGCTTCAAAGATACTGGTCACGTGTAAAAACAAGCTCCAGCGATGACATTGAGTATTTCTTCCAAAGACAACATATGAACTATGCAAAAATCTTTATAAATAGCCTAGAAGCAACTCCTGGAGCACAGTACTACAATCTAGGCCGCAGATCAACGACGCAACCACGTCTAAAATCGTATCGTCTACCACATCTTAAGCGACGGCGGGCAATATGCCATCTGACTCTCCTTGAACGCTATATAAAGTTCTTATACCCTTTTTCCTCTCATACTACTAGTAAAACATTTTAAATTATATTACCATTATTATTATTATCAATATCTTAACTCATACCTGACTTTTTACATGTTATATAATAATAATTCAGTTACAGAGGAATCCAATTGGACTGACCTCAGGCCAGGCGATGTAATCAATAACTTTAAGATCACAAAACTGTATAGCAAAAATGTAACTGCTGGACGTTTTAAATAAAACATAGTTATCAGTGTCCTTTGTCTACGTAAACTGTGTTCACTGAGTCTCTGCCGCTCACTTTATATAAGTTCCAGAACATTACAAAGACTTCCGACAGATATTTCTCGAACTTTAACAATACTTAAACAATTAAAAACATATTTAAAACAATCAAAATCAATACATAATCATTTACAATCATTACGAAATGCTCAGAAATGAAAATTAAAGATATTTAAACACAAAATTATCCACATAAGCCATTTTAAACTGTAGTAAATTGTCCTTAAAACATCGCAGCTCACCTTAATACTTGGAATTACAAACATTTAAGCAACTCTCTTGCATTGTTCTGTCCTTAAACTTATTAAATAGTATTTACATAATTTCTTCTCATAGAAAAGTCCATTTACACCGATTTACAGTAAATTTCAAGACAAACATACAAAATCATTTTCACTCACCCCCTAGTTTGCTACAAATCGTTCATAAAATACAATTCCATTTAAAGTATTGATTTGAGGGCTGTTACAAGACACTTACACAAGCTATCTACCTGTCTGTCTGTCGCCATTCGATTGGTTTCAAAATTTCATGACAAATTATATTATTCAATTTTTTATAAAGGTGAATAACACGCCAATGCAATTGAATTTTGTTTTATTTTGGTGTCGTACGCGTTTCGCTCTATATCAAGAGCATCATCAGCTTGATATAGAGCGAAACGCGTACGACACCAAAATAAAACAAAATTCAATTGCATTGGCGTGTTACTCACCTTTATAAAAAATTGATTAACTTGCAATTGAGGTAATGGCCCACAATATCCAGTCATTAATTATATTATTCATCCAGAAAAAAAGTATGCCATTTTCTTCTTATTGACATATAGCATTTCCTTGTAAAATTCATAAAAATCGCTTTAGCTGTTTAGTCGCGAAAACGTAACAGAGTTCGTATTTATAATATTAGTGTAGACTATATCTCTGGATACAAATGAAAATCTTTTGATACTTTGATACGTGAAAAACATTTGGTAGATCCATTGCAGTTTCAGTCTCTACCATACTACAGATTTAATTTAATACTCTGAACAGTAACACGTTTGCCACTTCTGAATGTAGGGGATCGGAGAAGCGTCTCTGCCTCTGGGACGAGGCGACAGGTCGCCCCGTTGTAATAAGGACGCCGAGTTCCAATATGGCGCACGCCACTGCGTCTGCCTAATCAGAGTCATTAGGCCAGTTAATGGACCCGTCACAGGAATGCCGTTAATATAGGCGCGGCAGTGTTACACAATTTAAACACGTCGCATAGCGTCATTAACGCAGGCATCTCGCAATAGGACGGCATGCTGCGCGCAACAGCCGACCAAGCGCCCCCGTGGCTTCCAACCCAGAACAAGCTGACCTATAATTTCTAATTACTCCATTCTCCGTTTGCAGGCAAAAACGTTATTATCGCTCCAGATAATCGTCACATTGTTTCCATTTATTATTATCTGTGGAAGATTTTCTTCTTATAAATAATCTTTTACGAGTTTCCATACTCAAATAGCCGGTAATTTTTCACTTATTTATTTAGTTATTCGTGTACTAATACGAGAAGCTTTAATAGAAGCATGTTTTTAGTCACTAATTCCAAAAAAGTAGTCCTTTCCTATATCTTTTTTTTTTTTTTTTTTTTTTTTTTTACCGGTGTAACGGTTAGCGTTCTCGCCTCGCATTCGGGAGGACGGCGGTTCGAATCCCCGTCCGGGCATCCAGATTTGGGTTTTCCATGGTTTCCGCAAATCACTCCAGGCAAATGCCGGGATGCTTCCTTCAAAAGGCCATGGCCGAATTCCTTCCCATTCCTTGCCCCTATCCTTGCCCCCCATCCTTTCCCGTCTCTAAAGACCTCGATGTTAAAAAGAGACGTAAAGCAGTTACAAAAAAAATATATATATATATATGTTTTTTTGTCTGTATTTAGTCATTACTTCAGTGTGTGCCAATGAAAATTATACAGCTCTAAACACCCTGAATATCTGCTTAATCAACATAAAGTCGAGGTAATATCAGACTCACTCATGAATTTTCTCAGAAGATATTTTGTAACGAAAATTCACTTTTACTAGAGATTCAACAAATGAAATGATGGCATCATTGGTGTACCTACCTCGGCTTCAGCACATATTTTACCGTAGCCAAAGATATTTTTTCTAACTGCAGATAGTCAGAGATGCTCGCATTACCTCGTGAAGACCAGAGTTGCGAAAGATAATCCCTTTTAACACCGATATGATATTATTAAGTGCAGTTTCGAATCTTTTACTAATCATGAATTTCTGTAATACTGACCGTCTTTCATTCCCAAGTTCAGTATCCTCTGCCAGTTTCAGTTACATCGATTGACTAGTTATAAGCGCATTTCCCTGTTTTTGATTCACAAAACACTTATAAATATGTTTGTATTGAACAATGATGGCACATGCTATAGACTGCTATCATTAACAAATTCAGCTACCATTCGAAAACACTTATAGTTTACTAGTTAATATTTAAAAACAAACTCAATCTAAATTACGTAGATGAACCAGGCCTTTAAAATAAGCATAAGGTTAAATTAAACTATGAAAAAAAGTAATGTAATGGAAAAATGAAATTTAATGTAGATAAGTGATAATTTGTAAGGTATTCTGTTAGATAGGCATCGGTGTCATCTTCCACTTAGCAGGTTTAACAAAACGGTAAGATTCATTTCTCTTGAAACTCATTACTGTTATTCATCTGTGAGAAATAATTTACTTGCATATACCGTGCTACATGTTTCATAAGTTATTAAAGGAAGGGATTTCTACATTTGTAATGTGAATATTTTACCAACCACTTGGAACTAAGTGTCAATGATTGAATAACCGTCGATAATACGAGTAGTCTATATTTATACTATACATCGGAAGAGTTACTAGCGCTTAAGAACACCCTCTCTCTCTCTTGGAGTTTCTGAAGGCAGTTGAATCATAGATTATTTAAAGCAAGAAAACGCAGAAGCAATGGGATTTCACTGTGTAGTCCAGTGTGTCCAGGTAAAATATAATCTCTTGCATGGGCCACTGTCTTAAGCTAGTAAAGAGATTGATGAACAGAAAAAAGTTAAAACTGAGGACTGTAAGAAACACAAAATAATACAAAAACTATAGTCTGTCAAGGCGCTTCATTAGTTGAGCTAAATATGAAATACCTACCAATTCGAAACATTATTATCGGAGTCACGGTAATTATAAGAATATGTCACACGTAGAAACAAATATCAAAGGAATAGTAAAACAGACGAATTGGTATAAAAGGACTTTAAATTCCAGTAGTATAGTTATATTTCCTCTATGATATTTTTTCGTAGATTATAGAAAATTAGGCGATTTAAATATTTCAAAATTAGTTAAGAAATTAATTAGTTCATAAATATGTTCAATTGATTGATTTTGTAAGCTGATACTGTTTAATGGAAATTTATCTGCGGCACATTAAATAAAAATTACCCTTCCCTATTGTTTACACCGTATTCTAGTATTATCTGGAATGGAATACCGTAACAGTGAATAAGAGTGAATACGAGATTACTGTAACAAACGACATGTTCTGACAACATCAAACTGAGTTTCATCATTAATCTTAAAGGTTCCTGAGCACCTAGTTGAATCAGGTCATCAAGACAAAAATTCAAATACGTGCTGGCAATTAAGTTTGTATTTGGGGGCAGAGCCCTTCCCTCTTACCAGCCAGTGTGGCTGAGTGAGCTGGACCGGGCACGAAGCCAGGCCTCCGCCATCAACGCGAACGCCGGGACGGTCACCAGTCTCCGCTTCATAAACAAAAACACACCTACCACACACTGAACATAGTTACACGCTTCACGGACAGGTGGCAACACTTCATTTGTACCTGTCACGACCAGGCAGTAGGGATAAAATTCTTGGCGTCAGCAAGGACATGTGGCCGCGAAACCACAGCTACAATTTTGACCATGCCAGCGATCAGTAAAACTCATGTTGTGGTGAGGTGGTGAAGAAGAAAATTCATTTACCGCGTCATCCTCCTCATTTTCTAAAGCCATTCTTCTTACACTCTTTACATCCACATGGCTCTTGCCTACTTCTTGTACAGTTATGTCGTCTTTTCCCCTTGCTCCTCTCACCTTCAACTTAAGTTACAGATTTTTAATGTGCTGCACTTGATCGTTTCATAGTTGCCGTCTCCACTGACATCTTCTATGCCTCCACTGGCTCGTTCACTTTTTTCCTTTATCTTTCCTTCCATCAAAACAAAGGAATTTTTTCCTCTGCTTAACGTCTAGTTACTTTACAATTCAATACAGAAGATTATTTCACATTCCGTAGTTTTCTGTCTCTTTAGGGAAAATATTCTGTCATATATTCCACTATCCCTTCCACTTATCTTACGTCCAAAGTATTTATGATTCGAGACGGAGTGGACTGCATCGGGTTGCAGTTTTCATTTCTATTTTCTTCTCGTCCCGTCCTTCCATCCTGTCTGCAATAATCCACTGAAGCCAGAAATTTCATTATTTTCTCTGCCGGTTGCTAGAAATTTCTCATTACCTCACTACCTTTCCTCTCTTTCTGTTGTGAATTTGACATTTGTCTATCACCGCAACCCCTTATTACAATCTGTAGTTATTTGAAAAGCCGTGCATTCTTACATTTTAATATGCATGATCTTATGTTGCTAATAACTATGTCATAAAATTCAGAGACTTGACTGTTCTGATTTGAGTCACTGCGTCCTAGCGTAGTTCACGAAGTACGAGCTGCATCTGTAGGAGCCAAGGGATGGCTCCGCGTCGCTTAGGCGGTTGTTGTACCGTGTCGTACAAAGCAGCGCCAATATTAGGGGAGGCGCCATTACCTGCAGGCCCACATTGTGTCGCTCACAGGAAAATAATTTCCGATTGATAAACGGCATACCTGGAACCCTGCTACACTGCACCCACGTGCGATATTACATCACTTCAACCACTGGTTGTTCGGTTAAGCGAGATGTGCAGCATCTGTTTCATAGCTTCAATATTTCTTAAATTTCTTTGTGTACACTATATCAGTGCTGAGTACCTGTAACTTTTACTTGCTTTCTCCGCTGATACATTTTTAGCTAGCTCAAATACCAGTTTTATAACGAAGCACTATATTTCCAACGAACTTTTGTAGTTTTGTTCTCTTTAGCACGAGAGACATTTGAAAGCGTAAAAGGGGCGAAATATGTATCACCATCGAGTTCCTCCTTCCTTGTACTTAACAACGTGTTCTCTCAATAGTACCAAGTCTCTGCATGGGCGTATCAGCAGCCCAGCAATGGTGCAAGGACTTTATTCACTAACTTCTGAATAAGACTTATTCATCCTATCGCTGCCTCCTTGAAGAGCATAATTAGCAGATGCAGATAACGCAGGATATTTCATAAAATCCATATCTATCTTCAAATATTACTTGTGGATCTAATTTGATGTTAGGGACCATTTGTGTGTGTGTGTGTGTAGGAAAGCAACCCACGCCCAGTTACGTCTTTGGAGAATAAAACAGAACGCAAAAGCGTTTTAAGATCTGGTCAGGTAAAAATCACATTTGAAGTTAGTGCAATCAGTTGTTTGAAAACTGATTGTAAAGTCGTCTATTTAAAAGCAGAGTTACGGTGTTTGAAGTTTCCGGCCTTTCTGCCTCGATCACCGCCAGATGAACACTTTGACGTGAAATCTAAATCGAGAATGAGTACTAATTTAGCGACAAAACAATTAAAATATCTTGGAAACGATCAGAATTATTCCTCAGGTAAACAATAAGGCCAAATTAAAGCAGCAGTTTGAAGCATTATTAAAAACATTACCTCTTCAGTCATAAAATTTGTTTCTCTGGATATTACTATAAACTAAATTTGTGTATCATAAACAGGTATATGCATTCCGCTAACAGTTGGGAATAGGAATTGGATCTCTCAACATTTTCAGTTTGTCCTTTTGTGTAGAAGATTCAATGATAATCGACTTTAAAAATTGTACCTTCTTTTGGGAAACAGAATATTTTATTTAGGTTGATATTGAAAAGAGCAACCAGTCACAATTTGTTATAACAAATTATGGCTGGTTGTTGTTTTCAGCATCAACACAAATTTGATATCACAGTCGCTGAATTCCACCAATAAATCATGGACAAGAATATTTTATATCATTGCCACTTCCCCGCCAAAAACATCATGTTTCCAGCACTATGACAGCTTTCTATACTTGTAATCATAGATTTTCATCTTCTAATTCCAGTGGGTTCATATACTGTTACTGTCAAACACGTTTTTTTCCCATTATTCTTAGCGTATTGTAGTTACCGTAGTAAACTCTGCTATCTGTACTATTCTGAAACTAGAGTAATCCATTAAATTCAATTTAACATAGCATTTGGCCTTCTTATCCAACACATACAGCAACTCTGTTTTTTTGTTTTTAAAAATACTGTGTAGATATCATCCTTAAACATACTGGACTCAACTACAACAAGAACGTAACACTACGTAATTAATACTACTCATGTCCGAGGCTGGAAGCTGACCAATAACACTCTCAGATTCATTTTCATATTATGATTTTATATATACGGTACTAGCAGAGTACCGATGTTGTCCGTCTTACTTAGCATTCACTTAGCTGTACACTATTTTTGTATATAAATTAAATTTGAAAAAGTTTGTTCTAGTGCTTTGGGCTATACAACATTTTTTTATTATTTCCGTCTTCTCAAAAGCAGAGTATCCAGCGTTGCTCGGAGGCTCGATATGAAAGTTCTGATGTTTTATTCCATTTGATCGGAACGTCGTACACATTCTGCATCACCATTCACTTTGGCCGATTCCCTACAGTTTTTGAGATAAATGCAAACAAAGAAAAAAAAACAGAAAAGTCCCACTTGTAAATTTGTTTTAAGAGGGATGAAGGAGGAGAGCGGGTGCAGTTTTGTGAAACAAATTTAATAATTTTTCACTTATTTTAAAGTATATGTGCGCAAAGTGCCTTCGCGATCGGATAAAAACTATAGATTTGTGTGTCGCCACAAAAACTTTAAACTCCAACACCGTTTGACAGAAAATTTTGTGGACTCCCAGAAAATTGCTATCCGCTTTAGCCAATTTCCCTATCTCTTTTTGATATATTTGCAAAAAAGCTGAATGATTTCAAGTATAAATTTTGTTTAAGTAGTGGGTGGGTTTTTGTAACCCTAACGTAGACAGTATTTTTACCTTTATTTTAAAGTGTAGGTGTGCAAAGTTCCATCGAAATCGAATAAAAACTGTAGCTTTGAATAAAAACATTTGCAAAAATTAAATGAGGTAAAGGGGGTGAAGAGTTAGATTTTTGTAAACATAATGTAGATAATTTTTCTCTCTTTGTTTTAAAGTATACGTGTGTAGTGTTCCATCCAAAGCTGAAAAGATCTAAAACGAGAGGTAGGTGGTAAAGGGGGAGAGAGGTTAGTCTTTTGAAAACCAAATGTATATAGTATTTTTCCGTTTGTTTTTAAAGTATATGGGTGCAAAGTTCCTTCAAAATAAGATAGAAACTGTAACTTTTTATAAAGAACATTGACAGAAATTAACGGGATTGAAAGGGGAAGAGTGGTTGAGTTTCTGTAAACCAAATGTATACAGTATTTTTTCTGTTTGTTTTAAAGTGTATGTGTGCAAAGTTTTATCGATATCCTTGGCAAAAATTAAGGGGGTTGAAAGGAGGAGAAGGGTTGGGTTTCTATAAACGAAATGTATACAATATGTTTTGAAGTATACAAGTGCGAAGTTGTATCGAAATCTGATAAAAACTGTGGGTTTGTATAAAAAAAATTAAGAGGCTTAAGAAGGAAAAGGGGGTGGTTTTTTACTTTATTTATTTATTGGCACCAACAGAACACGCAGATGAAGTTAAGAATGATTATTTCTATGAGAGTTACGATGAGAAAATTATTTTTGGAGACGCCAATGCCAAATTATTTGGAGAAGTAATATAGAGACCAGATGTGGAAAATAAAAACATTTATCAAGAATAAAATTAAAAACGAACTAGACATAAAAGTTTTGGTATAGGATATAACGCGCGACGTGTTAACACCACATTCCCAAGAAAAGACATTCATGAATTTACGTTAGTATCCTCTGAAGGAAACATCTGAAACCAGATTGACTACAAACTAATTGATCAATGGCATAAATATAGCATAACTGACACCAGAAGTGTAAGAAGAGGCGAATATCGATCCAGTCACTATCTAGTATTACTTATACTGCAATACAGAAGGGAAAGGAAAGAACAGTCATAAAGAAGATTGTAGGTCAACGGATGACGAAAGGCCATATAGCCCAACAGTTTAAACCAAAGTTAGCAAGTAGGTTTCAAGTCCCACAAATATGATTGAGGAAGATCAGAAGTATAGAAGTTAAACTGAATAACATAATAGATGTTATATTATATAAAATGAAGTTTTATGTGTGAAACTGAAAAAAACTAGGTTTGATGAGTAATATGAACACATTGTTGAAGTTAGGATCAAAAGTAAAAAGAAACTGGTATAGCAAAAAATCGTGTATGTATAATCTGTGGCCCCTAAAACGAACAGGGAAAATGGAAGAGAAAACATGAAAGAGAAAGAGAGAAGTATAAAAAATGGAACATAGTATTTGAAATTAATAGTGGAAAACCTCGATCGGCTGTAAATATTCTTACACCTGCAGGCCGGGCCTCAAGGTTTTCGCCCATATCGTCCTGCACACAAACCGGACATGAAATCCTCAAGGCTTCCTCAGTCCTACGGTTGGCATCCCTATGGCAACATCACGCAATGCATGCTTTTAGTCTGTTAGTCACGGCAAGTAGCTTTTAAAATCGCGCAAAAAATCGAGTCACAAGAAGTACATGGTGCAAAGAATGAGAAGAAAGTAATAGTATACAATCTTCTTTCAAACTTGAAGGGTTTTCAAAAGACTTTTATAATTATTTGAGGATGGACGCAGATATCTGTTTACAAACGTTAATGTTAGTCACTCCATATATTACGAAGAAAGATACGGTTATGCGGGACTCACCACCACATTATTTTTTTTTTTTACTTATGGCTTCACGCCAGTCGACGTCTAGGTTGCTAGAGGCGGAATGGGGTTGAGGACAAGGAACAGGAAGAAATTCGGCCATGAAATTTTGAAAGAAACATCCCGGCATTCGCCTGGAGTGATTTGGGGAAACCATGGAAAACCAAAATCTGGATGCCCGGACTGGGATTTTAACCGGCATCCTCGTGAATGCGACGGTAGAGTGTTAACCGCTCACCCACCACTCGCTCATGGTTTCAACAATAATTCATCCTCAATCCCTTGGCTACATCGTATCGGAAACACGCGAAGCCATTTATAAAGTCCTTAACAAAGTTTATTTGAAAGTAAGAAATACTTTCACTTTTAATACACTGATATTATTTAGTAAAATTCATTTATTCCCATGAACTACATAAAACCACGCTTAAATTACATACACCCAAATTCAAATCATATTATTATTAATATATTTTATCATACTGTAAAGTAAACCCAAATTCGAATCATATAACATCATTTTCACATTACACAGTAAGCTGTGCCAGAGGTTAAGGGTGTATGAAATTCTCGCCCAGACAGGGATGCGAACCGGAGACCTTCCGATCTCCAACAAGCCGCCTTGACCACTGAGCCACCATGCCACAGCTCTAAGGTAGTAACAACACTAAACTCAACTTCGCTCACTAATATTCATCACTGATTGCAGTACAAATACCAAGTATTTAATATTATCTTACTCATTCAACCAGAGTAATTTGCTTGTTATATGGATACCTTCGACCAATGTAACCATGCGCTTGCTGCCTAACTTAACTAGTGACATTGTTTCAAAACGCAAAAATTAACTGAAATAATAGTAGCAACTTATTCAGAACCCTTAAAGTCGACTTGGATAACAATATCTGGCTCTTTGATCGGTATTCGTGATACAATTCGACAGTAAATTTAAGATGAGAACCCTTGGGGACTATCAAAGTATCGCTTTAATCTTTGCCAGAGAAGTCTGATAATGTGTTGTAAATTAGTAATGCGTAGGCATTGATAAACTCAATCACTCACGGACTGAGTACAGTTGTCTGTGGGCAGTGATTATCAGTCCTGCCCCCCCCCCCCATGCCCACCCCTTTTTAGCTGGCGGTGTGTAGGCGTGTATAATCCAGCACGTCCGGAAGTGACGTTTATACCAAATTACGTCCTATGCTGGACGATAAGTGGACCCAATTACGTAATTACCCTGCCTACACTCGACCACATAAAAGTATTTCTTCCGGACCTGGTCGCAATTACTCCAAGATATTTATTGTTGTGCAGTTATGTAGTCTCTTTCAATTGGAAAGAAGAGTTAAACAGGCACGACGTCTGTCTGTCTGATGTGAGGAGTTAAACGTCAGGAACACCTGAAGACAAGGCACGTGATGTCTTGAGAGTCCATCGCACAGCGTTAAATATTGAAGCGCAAATCACGTCGGTGGGGCGACATCCCGAAAGAGAATGTGTTTCAGCTCTTTTAATGCCTGTTCATTACCAATGAGAGGACAATCTTTATTAGATGCATGCTCACCTGAATACGCGAAATTAAGAGTATATATTATTTCGTGATCAACGAGAAAATATTTTTGATTAGTGTATCGACTGACCAATCCATTTCCCTGGAACGTAATTATTGAAAGCACAATAAATGTAGCCTATAATAATTCATCGCGAGGGCGGCTTTGGCTTAGAATTGCGGCTCGAAAAATCGTGGTGATAAATTTATTCCATCCCATTTTATTTATTTTGCATGACATAAAGATACAAAAATAGTAATTACATTGAATTGTTATAGATGAAATGAGACGCAGCTGTTTCTACAGACTAACCTCGAGAGATTGCAGCTGCCGTATAGTTCCACTGTCTCTCCTAAGAGGGCATTCCATGGTGATGTGGTGGATACTTTGCTGGTGATTTCCACAGTCACAGTCACAGTCCACCTGTACATCCAGTAGTTTCATATACCATGGGCTGTTCTCACACGATTCAGTGCCATCCAGGTTTTAGTAGGTAAGCTGAATCCAGGAATCTATTTTGTAGGGTCTTGGATTAATGCTAGTTTGTCACGATTAGAATTGGCCCATTCAGCGCGCCATGCTTTGTTTATTCTGGACCAGCATCTCATCAAACTTAAATGTAGAATTCACTGACTTAAATCAGTTTTGATTTTGACGTGGAGAGTCCAGATTCCATCCAACTGAATATATTTACACCTTTTACCGGAATAATTAGTTTAGTTGTTCCAGATTCTGGATTTTTTTGTAGATATTCTATGCAAATTATGAATTCCTCAAATATCTGCGGGGAATTCTAGCTCCTGCTGACAACTCTCGCGTTGAAACAGAGGGATATAAGTATGGTAAATCCATACTATTGTGATAAACTTTGTACTTATTGGAGCTACGGAAGTGGATGTCTGACACCGGAAGGAGATGCTGAGTCATTTTGAAGGTGACAGATGACAAAATTTTATAAAACTAACGAGGTGTGTACAAAATATGCAAGTACACCAATAAATAAGTAGGCAGTAGCAGAAACGATATCAATAACAGTACATTAAGTATAAAAATAGGATCGAATGCGTTCGAGGATTAAATAAATTTTGCTACTTAGGAAGTAAAATTAAAAGTTGTGGCCGAAGTAGGAATGATATTAAAATCAGAATAGCACTAGCAAAAAGAGCCTTTATGAAAAATACAAATCTTTTAGTTTCAAATATAGTGCTAGGACTCAGAAAGAACTTTTTAAAACTCTATGTGTGAAGCAAAGTACTTTATGGTACTTTAGGAATATCAGGAAGGAAAAAAAAGCATTTTTAAAGTGGTGCTATAGAAGAATGATGAAAATTAAGTGGATACTTAAATGAGCGTGTTTTGGAAATGACAGCTGAGGAAAGAAGATTGTGGAAGAGTCTAACAGAAAGAAGAGACTGGATGGTAGGTCATATTTTGAGACATGCAGGATTGTTAGTGGAGGGAACAGTCGAAAGAAATAATTGTAGATGATTAGAATATACGAAGCAGATAATTGAGGACGTGGTTTGTAAGGGGTATGTTGAGATGAAGAGGTTGGCGCAAGATAGGAAGGGATGGAGGATAGCATCAAACCAGTAGAGAGACAGCAAAACGAAAAAAAGATGAAATGTAGGATTTGTAGGAGATTCGGAATAAAGAAAGGAGTGATCTAAATAAGTCTGCTTTACAGATGCGATCAGCTGGGAAGTTTGCCGAATCCATTTAAACTGGCTTCGGGAAAACTACACTTTGGTATAACGGAAATAGCAGTCAATATGCTAAACCATAATGCAGAAACTGATGTTTGAAAACTCTGGTATCAGAATATATTGAGAATATATAGCATAATAAACCTTATGTTTAGTTTACTTTTTACCTTGCGAAAGAAAAATCAAAATACCAGGACATGGAGGTCCATAAATATGAACGCTCTGTGTATTCTCAAGCCTGGGAATAACCTTCGTCATTTTGTGATAACTTTCCCATTTCCAACTGCAGACTACTTCCGAAATGGTGGCTGTATTGGTCTACACGACAGTGAAAAAAATGAGTAGTAACTTTTATAACTCTTGATCTGTTTTTTATATACACTGAAGAGCCAAAGAAACTGGTACACCTGCCTAATATCGTGTAGGGCCCCCGCGAGCACGCAGGAGTGCCGCAACACGACGTGGCATGGACTCGATTAATGTCTGAAGTAGTGCTGGAGGGAATTGACACCAAGCATCCTGCACGGCTGTCCATAAATCCATAAGAGTACGAGAGGGTGGAGATCTCTTCTGAACGGCACGTTGCAAGGCATCCTAGATGTGCTCAATAATGTTCATGTCTTGGTAGTTTGGTGGCCAGCGGAGGTGTTTAAACTCAGAAGAGTGTTCCTGGAGCCACTCTGTAACAATTCTGGACGTGTGGGCTGTTGCATTGTCCTACTGGAATTGTTCAAGGCCGTCGGAATTCACAATGGACATGAATGGATACAGGTGATCAGCCAAGATGTATACGTACGTGTCACCTATCAGAGCCGTATCTAGACGTATCAGGGGTTCCATGTCACTCCAGCTGCACACGCCCCACACCATTACAGAGCCTCCACCAGCTTGAACAGTCCCCTGCTGACATGGAGGGTCCATGAATTCATGAGGTTGTCTCCATACCCGTACACGTCTATCCGCTCGATACAATTAGAAACGAGACTCGTCAGACGAGGCAACATGTTTCCAATCATCAACAGTCTAATGTCGGTGCTGACGGGCTCAGGCGAGGCGTAAAGCTTTGTGTCGTGCACTCAGCAAGGGTACACGATTGGGCCTTCGGCACCGAAAGCCCATATCGATGATGTTTCGTTGAATGGTTCGGACGCTGAAACTTCTTGATGGCGCAACATTGAAATCCGCAAAAACAATTTGCGGAAGGGTTGCACTTCTGTCACGTTGAACGATTCTCTTCAGTCGTCGTTGGTCCCGTTCTTGCAGGATCTTTTACCGGCCACAGCGATGTCGGAAATTTGATGTTTTACCTGATTTTCAATATTCACGGAACACTCGTGAAATGGTCGTACGGGAAAATCCCCACTTCATCACTACCTCAGAGATGCTGTGTCCCATCTCTCGTGCGCCAACTATAATACCAGGTTCAAACTCACTTAAATGGTGATAACCTGCCATTGTAGCAGCAGTAACCGATCTAACACCTGTTTTCTTATATAGGCGTTGCCGACCGCAGCGCCGTACTCTGAGATTTTACATGTCTCTGTGTTTGCTTACGCATGCCTATACCAGTTTCTTTGGCTCTTTAGTATATTTTTATACGTTATATCAGTATATCAGCCCTGACTGTGGGTTCTGCAGCATTACTAATTTCAATTTTCAACACATTAAAATGAAACGGAATTGCATACACGAAGTTTTGTAGTCGCATACGTCTGACATATATTAAAATAGAGTTGCTTTTTTGTGTTTTTAAGGGTGGACAATTTGTGAACAAGAGAGCCTAGATAATAGTGATTCAATTAACTTTTTATGTTAATAGTTATCAGTTTTCAATAAATATGTCAAAGTTGTCGCTATACGACTATATAGAATAATTTGCTACAGCAATTTTTAACATCTTAGTTACTCTAGTCGTAATTAAGATATTTACACTGAGTTCCTTATTAGTTATATATTTCCTGAAACGGAATATGATCATTTTAGTGCCACTTCGTTACGTACATATTTCCATCCTGGCATTTTCCTTGTTCTTCACTTTGTACTAGTTGTTCCACTACTACCTCCCCAATCTCTGACAATGTCCTTTTGTACGCCTTCCGTTTTTCCTTACGGTTCTTAGTTCTACCATCGGCACATTCAATTTCTGATATTCCACGACAGGCACTTACTTTGTCAACTACTCCGCTCGAGCCTTCTTTCCTCCATCGGTGATGTCTTCACTGTTGATAAAAACAAATATAACGCATCCCTATTAAGCAATCGCATCCAGTTTAAGCCTAGTGAATGATTATTAAGTATAAATGTTAACGAACAGGGCACTTACTTGAGCAGACTGTGAACGCAGTAGAAGTCAGATATTAGCCTCTCTCCCGCGCTTCCAGTGTAAGCCGGCCAATTGAATTCCGTTTATCGGATAACACCAAAGTGTTACGCTTCATATGCTTCGCCATCCCAGGACAGATTTACACGGAAGGCCATCTGAATAGTGTCCCCACCCGCACCCAGAGTCATAAATATTTATTGGAAATTAATTTCGCGGAACGCTCGACGTTCGTAGGGCGAGAGGAGAGAGAGAAATTCAATAAGTGGCGAGAACATTTGAGCCGGAGGCTACGTTATTAGCCACTCGCTTAGAGCGGGGAGCAAGGAGCCATGAATACTAAAAATCTGATCAACAGGAGAGGACCAGCTTCTTCACCATCAACACAAATTGAGTCTTTCTGAAGTTACCGGAACAGGATCAAGTTTTCATGTTTTATTATTACAATTTGTGTGATTATATAATCGATCTGGTAGCTCAGTGGTTAGAACATAGAGTTTCGGCCCCAAACCTCAGCAAGCCGCTGAATTTTTATGGGATTTGTTTTGATCATATGCCAGAATGCTCCGTTGCTCAGATTCCACGCCAAACTGTAGTTTCAGCCCCGACAGAGATGGATTGCGCGGCAAATCGATACCAAGAGATCCTGCGTGTTTACTTTCTTTGCGTAAATATACTCACGATTTGTTTCCAACTGCGTGAGGGGTAGGTTTGGCAATATACATAAATTCCTCAAGTTACATAATGTATATTTTATCAGTCATTGCACATATTTATATTAAGCCTGCAGAAGCTAGGAGCACATGACACGAATCCAGACAATGCTTCACAAGGCACTTCTTATTATCATCTGTCTAAACATATTTATATTTCCATATCTTAGGAATCAATTTCTCTCTTGAATAGCACAGATAAAAGAGTTCTATAATATGATTTTTTATACCAACTTCTTAAAATGCTATGCCAAGACATTATACATCTGGCATAGTCACTTATACGAATATCACTTTATTTAGTTACACAGCCCTAACTGAGCTGAGAAATTTATCACAAATTATTTAAGACAGAAAGGCATGCTTAGCTATACGTTATACACGGCTTATGGCATAACATAATACACTATAAGAAATTCATAGCTACTTTCGATGTAACAAAATACGAAGAGTCATCAAAAAGTTCCCGCACTTCTAATTTTTCAACGTATAATGGGCAGATGTGGACGGTGAGTAGAATATCATGTCCCTAACAAGAGAGACAAGCCACGTTATTAGGTTGCAAACACTTGTTACTGCTTCCACTAATGCTGATTAAATTTGTAAATTACACCAAAAGAGAATCAGTGCTTAGAATAGAGACAGCGATCTTTTCGTATACAGCAATATTAGAAAATGGCTGGTCGTGTGAAACTCAAACAGAATGCTCTGTTTGTCCTTCCACCACTACTTCCACACACTCCATGAGGAAGAGCCTTGCTACTGGTTCTTGGAAATTAGCTATTGAGGTGGTTGCAAAGAGCCTAGTGTAAGAACTGGCTTCCGTACTCCTTAATTTACGGTATTTATAATCCGTAATGTGTGGACGAACTGAAGTAATAGTGCAGAAGGACAAATCTTTTGCCGGCACTTGATACGTTGCCAAAAAAAGGTGAAAACTTTTTGCATCTGGTCATCATACGCTGTAAGTATGGACCCATAACTAAGATAAACCGGAAGTAACATGTAATGAAAGCATAAATCCTTCTCCACTGGAAAAAATCAAGACGCAGGCATCACTAATGAAGTTGATGCCAACCGTCTTATGGGATTCTCAAGGTGCTATTCTTAAGAACTAATGGAAACCCCAAGTGCATTCTATTTTGATATACATCAGAGAGAGTTCAAACCAGTAATCAATTCTAACAGAAGAGAGAAAGAGCCAAATGACTTCTGTTCTTGAACAATGATCTTCATTCTCATACCAAAGATTGCATACTGGAAACCATACGAACATTGAAGTCGAAGGACTATCAGATGTTTTGTCAATGAAAGAACCATTAGCCAGCAGAAACTTTCATATGAAAATATTGGTAAATAGGCAACGCACCAGTGGCTAAGAGTTCAAACAAAGATTATTTATTTTTGAAAACATTCAAAAATTATAGTTTGCTAGATGTAAAAAAAAAATATCGTCGAACGAGGTAATATCACAGAAATTTTTTTTTACTTGTTATGAATAATATCAAGTTTGTAAAATCAAGGTGCGGAATCTTTACGAAGATCCCTAAAATAAAATTAGAATATACTGAATATATAAGTTTTTCAAGTAACTTGTACAGCACGATAAAAAAATGACTTTATTCGATATCAAAACTGTACGCGCAGTGTTTTAGCAAATCTTCAGTGACATTCTTATATGTTCGTTGCAAACACAGAGGTGGATTTTGTAGATTAATACCCGTTTCTTGCTAGAACAAAGTACCGGTATTAAAAAAATTACATTCTCCAATCGATGAGTGCATTATGTATCAAAATTCTTCTTACTTTCAGTGCTTGCAATTCATGTTTGCGTCTTGTGATTCAAGGTAATCTCCATAGAACCCGCGTTCTTACTGCTTTCAATCTAAGCTAGACAGATACAAACTGCAGTGACAAAAATATTTTCTGAAGTAGACAGTTCTGAGATATAAAATTGATTTCCTGATCAGCCCAGCTTTTTTGCGAAATAGTAAGTACTATGTAGACAAACTTAGATCATCGCCCAATGTAACGACGTGTAGAAGTAGTCTACTGTTTACAGTTAATTGTTGGTTAAATAAATATTGTACTGAGGTTTTTTTAGATATCAAATTCAGCGAATACAGTCATGTTAACTTTCTTAAAGATAATACAGTCTTAATTTAATGATGCGAATAAAGATTTACTTCACAAAGTTCTTGTAACATTTCAGAAGTAGCAGTTTTAAAGTTTGCTATTGTCACTAGTCACTTAGACACACTAGCAAATTAATTCCTTAATTCAAATAGTTGGCAAGACACTTTCCTTTATATGTAGAGTCAATTTAAGTTAGTACTAATTTACCAAATTAGTTCAGCAGTTTGTCAGCTTACATCTAATGAGAGAAAGGTATTTCACAGTTACTAAAAATTATTTCTACGTGGTTGTTCGCGGCTTATTGCTGCTCCTGTAGTGAAAATTCAATATACAGCCCCACAACTATGCACTTATTATTACTTCTACGTATACTGCAGTTAGTATCGTATGTGTAGACTTAGTTCGAGGAAACTAAACATTTCTCCCAACTTGCTCACGTTTCTTCTACTATTACCCTTTTAAAGTGGAATATACATATTTCCTCACGTCAGGGAAATCCTCTATTGACACTCCACAACTAAATTGATATTTCTTATTTTGTTGCTCACAGAAAGTGACGTTGATACACCAGCTTCATGTTGGAGGTTTTGAGGCGTCCCTCAACCATAGGACAGTTAACCTCGCATCACCTCTGCTACTCGTAATACGTTCAGTCTTTCTGGTACGTTTTGAATAAGGATCAAAACAATTACTGAATTTATCATACTTCAAACAAATGGTCTTGAAAATAAGATCTGAGAAACTTTTCTATTTTATGAAATAAGTAAAGATTTTTGCATCTCCCAACATTTCTTCTGACAAACTGTTGTACTTTTTAGTAGGTTAACTTAAGTGTGAAACCAAATGAAATATCATTTTGAAATTTACAAACAATTTACAAAAGTATGTCATGCAATTACAGACTTTCAACAGTCATTTTACTTAATAAATAAATCGCAATTAAAATGTCTTTATCAACTATATGAGCGTTCAAATATCATTCCTATGGTATACACAACGATATGGACAGCACAGGATTGACTGAACTCTAAATTAAAAGGTCCCAGGCCCGAGGCGAGATTCGAACCGATGACCCCTGTAACTCGAGGCCCACACACACAGTGATGTAGATCAAATAGCTTATAATGAAGCAATAACATAATTAACATCTGAAATAAGACTTTTGCTTCATATTCTATAAAATTTTATATGGACTAATATTTTTCTCCGAACGATTTAATATGAAATTGAATCCCATATTGGCCTCCAAATTCCAGATTATCCAAAAGATTAGCTACTATACAAGCTATCAAAAATTATCAGAAATCAGAACTTTCAATCAAAGGCGTTAACTTACTCAGGAATCAACACAAAAGAACGTTCCAATTTTTGTCACGTATGATGAACATACTTCGCTGAGCGGTAGTAACACATAGCTTTTCTGCATACTGTTTTCTCTGATAATCCGATATGTTCATCCACCTAGTTACACTACTATACACTGGTATCAACACAAGTAGGCCCTACAGCTATTACTTAGAAAACTTCATTCAAGTATCTTCTTTTTTTTTTTTCACAGCTAACTAGTATTTGTGGAGCTCGTTTTTTACATCGTGGGCATAGTTATTTCACATAACAAGTAATTAAAATGCGAAAACTGTATCTTATTTGTTTCTTATTAGTATTTTGAATTGTGCTGATTGTGAGTGCTGCTTTAACTTTATTATGTTACTCACATTTCATATATATTATTTCTAAAAGGTGTTTCTTTTTTACTAGCCATCTTTCTTCCAAAATCGATAAATGAGGTATTTATTTAAATATTAAAGTCTCCTCTTTGATAATAATTAAAAAAAACTAAGACAGTAATTTATCGGAAGCCCACCTGCAAAGGGCAAACGTATGAACTATCAGTACCACGAGTATAAGACAGTTCAGAGCCAAGCCGCTAGGCTTCGCTGCCGTCGATAAGGATTGATTTCATGCCGGTAGATAGCAGCACCATATATAACAGAGATACTGATAAACTGTGCTTCCGGATATTTTTGTTTCTGTTAGGTAAACGCTTCATCATTTCTAATGGTTTCGTAAGACGTTGTAATGGTTTTGCTACGTAACTAGTACCGGTACATAAGGGAGGGGTGAGAAATAGAGTTGAGAATTACAGGCCAATCAGTTTGACATCAGTGGTAGGTAAATTAATGGAAAGATTGATACGCAACCACATCAGAAATATATGTGAGGAACGTAAGTGGTTTTCAAGCAGGCAACGTGGTTTCAGGCAAGGATATTCATGCGAATCTCACTCAGTTGGTGGGATATATGCAAGATATTTCAGATGAAATGGACAAGGCAAGCCAAATTGATAGTGTAGCACTAGATCTGTCTAAGGCGTTTGGCAGAGTAAGCCATAAAATGGTAGTAAATAAGGTAAAAACCATTGGAGTGGATAAGAAAGTTATTTGCTGGGTAGAAGAATTTTCAAAAGGTAGAAAACAGAAAGTTAGGGTAGAAAATGTAGTATCAAAAGAAGTGGAAGTAAAAATGGGAGTGCCACAGGGTAGCGTATTGGGACCATTGCTATTCATTATTCTAATGAATAATTGTGTTGATTGTTTACTATCTGAAATTAGGTTGTTTGCAGATGACATAATGCTGTATAAAAGAATCAAAACGATAGAGGATTGTAAACAGTTGCAGGGTGATCTGGACAGGACATCAAATTGGGTTGGTAAACATGGAATGAAGATAAATGCAAAGAAGAGTCAGCTTATTAGATACACAAATAAAAAACAAAAGGTTAATTATGAATATAAGGTGGGGAAAGAATTGCTTGCTGAAGACTTGAAATGTAAATATCTTGGAATTACTTTTGATAACAAACTTAACTGGGCAGGACACATAGGACAGGTGGTAGGAAAAGGTTTCAAAATTCTGCACTTGTTGGAGAGAGTGATGAGGGGATGTATGAGAGAAGTGAGGGAGTTGGGTTACAAAACTTTGGTCAGACCATTGCTCGAATATGGTAGTGTAGTATGGGACCCTCATTTTACGTATCAAATACAGGAGTTGGAGAGGGTGCAAAAAAGGGCTGCTAGATTTGTTTCTGGAAATTATCGCAGAATGCAATCAGTGACGGATATGATAAAGGAGCTGGAATGGGATTCATTGCAAGACAGGAGGAGGATGAGGAGGGTCATGGGAGTGTACAGGGCATATACTGATGATGAGGCATGGAAAGATATTGCAATAGTTATGAAAAGTAGTGCATGGAAGGAAAAAGATGACCATGACCACAAGCTGGCACTCGATTTCAGGCACAAGAGTGTGGGAAGATTCTCTTTTTTAGGTAAGGGTGTCAGGGATTGGAATGAGTTACCAAGAGAAATGATGAATAATTTACCTAAAACTTTGAAAGAATTTAAAGATAAAATTAGTAGAGGGCAAATGTAGGTAGGTGCAGGATAGGGGAAAGATGGATGTGTAGGGAAATTGCCACCGGAGCCTTTGCTCCATTGCAATTAAATTAAATTAAACTAAACTATTTCAACTGAGAAATAAACAATTGGGTACTTGACTAATTTTGAGAAAGTAGTCAATATTGTGTCTACTGTGACCAAAAAAATATTTCTTAAAAAACAAAATGAGAAAATGCAAAATTTTGTATTTTTACATGTAGATTTGAAAATTAGCGCCAATACGCTCGCAGCTTTCATGTCGTCTCTTGTGACGTCATATCTTTGCTCGTGCCAGTGTAAAAAATTGGGCGATTTGCTTATTTCGTGGATAAAATGAGTTCTACAGTTTACAAATGGCGTTTAGTGCTTCAGTGTGTAAACAAATATTTAAAACACCGAACAAATTGTTTATGTTCCACAGAAGGAAGAAATGCTGAAAAAGTAACTAATGCTTGCACGATGCAACCCAACATATTTGTCTACAAAGTCTTCAATATATTCTTGTAAAGACCATTTTGACTTAAGTTTTAACTTAATAATTTATTATGTTTAGTAAACTATGTACTTCAATATTTTGTTTTTGAAAACAAAATTATAAATAAATAAATTACAACTTCAGATGTTAAAACGCCCATCATTGTAAATGGATGAAAATTTTTTATTGGTCATGTTGCCAAACAGTAAGGAAATTTACATGGAGTATCATATAATTGGGTCAGTGTCACAAGTAGCATGAAACCAGGTTGTATTCCAACAAACCCATGTTGTGAATTTGATTATTTCTGTCTACTAACTTTTTGCACATAACTTTTTGAGGTATTTTTGAAATCCCTTTATCAATGTTGTAAAGTTGCGTTTTCTCACTAAAGTTTTTACACCACTTTATAACACAGCAGACGAAGAACGTTAATTTTACGTTTTCGCAAGCGAGCTTCAACTAATATCGAAAAATAGTTCGACCTGAATAAGACGATAGTTTGCGATTTTTTATTTATTAATTTTTTGTAAAATATGAACGAAATAAATTTCAAGCCATAGGAAAATGTGTAAAACCACTAATACAGAAAGGAAAAACGTTATATGTTTACATTCACAACATTATAATCGGATATATAACGTCGAATGAATGTAAATAGACTTTTAACCTTTAACCGCCGCGCCAATAAAAACTTGAAGAAAACACTCAACGATTTTTTAAGTAGTAATTACATTAACGCTTAACAACTGCACAAGTTTCTGCACAGCAACAACCATATCAAATTATTTTTAAAAAATATGAAAATGAAATAATCAAAATTATTACCGGCTGAATAAAATCACAAGTTACAGATTTGTATTAAGTAAAACGCTTCATTAACACACACGCTTCTAAAATACCTTATATTCTAACATTATGTCGTAATATGATATACTGTATAACAAACAGATATACTTACTTTAACGCTTTAATGTTCCGGAATTCTGCTGAACAGAAATCACTGTTGGATACAAAAAATATTCCCAGCATCTTCACACGAATCTTAGGCGAATTCGAGCTATTTGCCTCGGTAAATCCAGCTTCCATTTCAAATGTAAGTAGTTTAATTGATTTATAACCAGCACTGAAACCTTAAATATACAACGCACACATTGTTAACAGACGGTAACACACAGGAGCTAAACTGGCGCGAACTGATATGTGACGTCATACCCTGTGATTGGTATTTCGTATCACGTGACTAACAGCTGTCTTTTGCGTTTTTATTTTATTAAAAATAATATGTTTTTAACTCTTATCCAACAAGTAAAGTTGATTTTTTGTATTTTTACAACTTACTCTATCATTGTAAATTAATGTTTCATACCTTTTTAGTGTCAAGTACCCCATTGCGTGGGCCACCTAGTACTATTCTAATGACTTAATGAAGATCTCTCTCGTATTTCCAATTTTCATATTTTAACAATGCTCTAGACTTGGTTGCCGATACTCACTCGTGTTGTCTATTGGTGCTGGCCGGCGCGGCGGGAGAGGAGAAGGCAGGCTCAATTTGTGGTGGTCATTACGGCGGCCATCACATTCCAAGCGGTCCCGGCTCCTGAACACTTCGCCGCCGCTCACATACCGCCCGGAGAACAACGACTCCATCCCAGGGCCAACAAAACTTCAGCAACGTTTCAGTGCGTAAAGATGGAAGAAAAATTGACTCATTTCTAGTATCTCGTCGCCAGTTTAGAACCGAACAAAGTCCCCGGTTGTTCCGGTTATAGCAAGATATACCACATAGACACCAACGCCTTCTTACAATGTTAGTACTCTATCCCCCCGCAATGCTCCTCCTGTTAGACTTCAGTTGTACTCGTATATTATGAACAAAACTGAAAGTTTGATGCCAATTTTTGTATGCAGTTAAAATTAGATATTTACATATAAATTATTATTTTTATGTTTTGGGTTACATAAATTGTAATTTTTTTATTCAGTTTAATTTTATTGTAATACTCTTCGATATACAATGTTTTTGGTGATTACATTTGGTAAATATACAAACAAATCTCTAGGTTTTCTTACACGAGAACATACAACGTGTAAGTGTCCACAAGCAAAACATACATTCTGCAAATTCAATCCATTTACTTGCAATGGCTGACCTAGTGATATGTTTATCGGTATTGCAAAAGCAAGTTTAATTGAAAATTGTAATAGTTTTAATTCCAATAGCGTATCTGTTGGTATTATTAGTATTTGCAAGTCCTTCCATTTGAATTTGTAAATTAAAATCGTTACTTTGATTACACTGTTTGACAATCTTTTTACTGTCAATCAGATACCATTGCAAAGACGGAGTGGGTCAACGTTGTCTAAGAAGAATGATGACAGGACCACCAACGTTTAGATTAATGATGTGTGGTAACAATATAGATAAATCAAATTAATTTAAAAATTCAGTTTGATAATCTACTGTTTCATCTTGCTCTATAATAGTATCTGTTGATCTGCAAGTAGCTGTTTCTCCTGGTAACATATGTTGAATGCTTATATACATCCACATTTTTTGCTGCTAATATTCTACGTCCATTGACCATCGGTGACTGAAATTTTGGTTGATATCTGGAAATACATGTGAATGAGTGATCGTGGGGTACTTGACTAACTATGGGAAAGTAGTATTGTAGTTGTGCGTCTATTATAACAGCAAAAAATATTATTTCTTGAAAAAACAATAATGCAAAATTTTGTATCTTCATACGCTGATTTGAATTTGGCACCAAAACGCCCGCAGCTGCCGTGTCGTCTCTTGTGACGTCACATCTCTGGTGGTGCGACTGTAAGCGGCAGTTTCTTTAATTTGTTGGTAAAATGAGTTCCACGTTTTATAGGTGGTGTATAGTCCCTCAGTCTGTAAGAAAACAAATTGTTTATTTACGTTCCACACAAGGCAGATACGCGGAAAAAATGGCTAAGACTTACACGACGTGACCTAGCATATTTGTCTACAAAGTCTTCAATATACTTTTGTAAAGACTACTTTAACGTAGGTTTTTACTTAATATTTTATTATGTTTAATAAACTATGTACCTCTATATTTTGTTCTATCATAAACTTAAATCTTTATCCATAAATGAATCATCACTTTCGAAGTTGAGTATCGTGTGCTCCCATAAACACTACGTCTTTATAACCTGTTGAAATTAGTTAGACATTATCTACATGGCCTGATACATGATTTAAATTAATACAATTATATAACAAATTATTAATTCTTTTCAAAATATGTCCGTAATTTGTGTACCGTTGCTACTATTAAGACTGCACTGTTCATCATTAAAAATGTCTGTGATTTATTTATTATTTTCTTATACCCTTTGGCTAATACACACACAGTTACATTTTGATATGTTTAACTATACTTTATCAGAACAATTAATATAAAATTTCATCTGAATATTGACATGTTGTCGCGAAGAATGCTTGCTGTTAGATCTTTATTTGCTTACGTGCACAGCAAGTAAGCTCTGTTTTTAACTTAACTACTGCCTCTACTAATATTGGTCCTATAGAAAAATATTTAGCTTATAACAACCATTCTTTCTAGGCTATATAACTTTCTGAAATCTATCCTTTAAAATAAGTTTAAAACCTAACATTCAAATACAACACGGGGAAAGACTTCATTCTTACACAACTTTTCTTAAAACAGAAGACAATATTTGCACTTTTCAGCACATAACTACGCTTTCAGTTTTTAGAACGTATACTTTGAGCTAAATTTTAAAATTCTGAAATTATGCTGTGCAAAAATCACTGTTTTATGCAATAAAAACTTGTCCAGCATGGTCACGTCAGGTTTGGGCAAATTACAGCTGTTTGCTTCGGTAAATCCAGCTTTTATTGCAAATGCTATTTGTTTTATGGATTGGTAACCAGAACTAAGTAATAGGTTGACTTAAAACTTTAAATATACGATGCATAATTTGGTGACAGATGTTTAACACATGGCGCAAAACTGGTACATGCTGGTAAGTTACGTAACGCGCTTTGATTATCATTTCGTGTCACGTGACTTTTCTGCATTTTTATTTTATCAAAAATAATATGTTTTTAACTCTTACCGATCAAATAAACTTGGGTTTCGGTATCCTCACAACTTCATTTTTTCCATTTAAAGTTTCGTAGTTTTCTTTCTACTGTCAAGTACCCCATTTAATGCAGCCTGTTGTTTATTAAGTTTGAAAATTATACTGAAATTCAATACGATCAAATTTTACAAACTGATTTACTCAATTACTCTGCGTGCATATTCAACTACTGTTACGTTGTTCTATTCAGTTACTAAATGACAAATATTATCTTAATTCTCTAATTCTTACCCGACTTGCTTCTTTTTATTTTGCAGAAAATTGAGTATAAATAGGTCCAGTAGTTTTTGGTCTGTAGCGGACACACATATGAACATTGCCTTTTATACACATAAAAGCAAATGTGGCCTAGAAACCATTAATTTAGCATATAATCAGAATAAAGATTAAATTCTATGAAAGAGAATTACTTCTGGGAGTGCGATGAAATGTACCGTGGTTGCGTAGCATTACTCGCTTGATGCTCATATGTGGGCGCCAGATTGCTTCCTAAGTTGATTTGCGTAGCAAGACAAAGAAGCCGTTTCTCACTACTGTTCTTCTCAACTGTCTGCTGCTGACGATTCATTACTGATTGCGCTTGGATACATCATACCAGCAGTAACGCTATTTGCGCTGCACTAACTCACAATAAACTGGAAATACAAATAAAATAATCATAAAAATCTTCAACCCCTATTCTTTCTTTTTATTCCTGATATTGAAGAAGGCCAGAATCTTACTAAGAAAGAGGTAAATAATTTTAGCTTCTGACATTGTCACTTGGACTGTTAACGGTAATAATATAACAATCTGAAACCTCTTAAGCTATCCTGTCCAACTATATTGTATAAAGTTTAAGAATTTATCCTTAATTTTATCTGAGAGTAGCGAATTAATTGTTCCTAAAATAAAAAAGCAAAGTACAGTCAATCAGCCAACGATTTTGTATATATTTGGCCCACTGTCAGTAAAACTGAACGAATACCCTAATTTTACAGAATCAGTATGTAATGGTGGCTTCCACTCCACCTGAAACTGTTACACTTCAGATCAAGAAAGAAATTAACCTAATACTCGCACAACATTGTAGAAAACAAAGCTGAAATCTTAGCTTTCTCTGTGAGGCAGAATGACCCCAAGAGACTATGATTGTCAGCTGGTGGTGACTCCATCCTGTTTACATGACAAGGACTGGTACCTCTGGTCAAATCGAGCAGACTATCGACTGGAAATGGTTATGTTTAGCTACATGGAGACTATTTGCGACCTCTCATGCCCTTCATGTTTTCTAGGACGAAAACGCGTCATGTCACCGTGCCAAAATCATGACGATTGATTCGAGGAACATTCTGGACAATTCTGTCGACACCTAGATCGCCAAACATCCAATGGCAAGAATGCGATCTCTCTCCAGGTCGCCGCATACCTGCCGGTGTTGGCCATCCGAGGTAGCGCAGAACCGTGATTCATCGCTGAACACAATACGACGCTATTCATTGTGTTCAGCGATTCTTCACTAGCTCATATGACTATCGTCAGCGAGTATAACGGAGACCTGGCGAGAGGTCCCACAGCTTCATGGTTTGGGTATCCATCGAATATGACTTCTGCTCATGGTTGGTAGTGATTGAGGGAGCTCTGACGGAACAACGGTACGTCACGGATATCGTGCACCCTCATGTGTCACCTTTCAAGCGACTGTATCGTTGTGATATTTTTCAACAATACAATGCTCGTCCACACACGGCTTGCGACTCTATGAACTGTCTGCCTGATGTTAAGGTATTCCCGTTGTCAGTAAGATCTCCAGATCTGTTACCAATAGAACATGTATGCGACCAGCTCGAACGTCAGTATCTAGTATATCAAGGATCAGTTGTGTACCAGCTTGCCTCAGGGGAGGATACAAAGCCTTTACGAAGTCCTTCCTAAAGGAATCAGTGCATGCATCCAGGACAGAGGGGTTGCAACGTCATATTGATAAATTCTTTGTAAATTTGAATCGATTATTTAATCACTGAAAGAACATCATATAATCTGTCAACCAGTGAGATTTCATTTGGTTTCTTCTTCCTCTCCTGGGTGCTTCATTAGTATTATTATTATTATTACTTTGTAAGGCATTGTAAATATGTTTACATCTTACTGAAAATTTTATATGATAGTGTATTAAAGTGTTTCCCAGCCATTCCTTATGGATTTTATGTTATGTTTAAATATTACTTCTCAAGTATAAATTCATGGACATAAAATTTAATCCCACTAGCGTGCTAACTAATTGACAAACAAATATTCAAGCAGTCACAATTGATGCCGAGCTGATTATTAAGGTACTAATATTCAAGGGAGTAGTAACAGTACTGGAGGGACTGAAACATTATTATAAACATTTGATTCAACCTCATAGTCTTCATGAGTTTAGACACTAAAAAGGAAACTATGAAACATAAATTTAAAATGATAGTATAAGTTGAAGATACCGAAAATCGACTTTATTTGATGGATAAGCGTCAAAAACATATTATTTGTAACAAAATAAAAATTAAAAAAGCCAGTTGTTAGTAATGTGATACGAAACACCAATCAGAGCACATGACGTCACATATCAGCTTGGGCCAGTTTAGCTCCCATGTGTTACAGTCTTTGAATATCTGTGCGTTATAAATCAATTAAACTACATATATGTAGTTTAATTGATATACATATATGTAGTTTAATTGATTTATAATCAGCACTGAAACCGTAAAAACCTTAGATTTACCAAGGCAATTAGCTGGAATTTGCCAAAAACAAATTTGACAATGCTGGGAATGTTTTTTGCGTCCAACAGCAATTTCTGTCCATCAGAATTCTGGAACGTCAAAACATCCAAGTAAGTATATCTATTCTGTTAGCATATTGTCATATTACGATAAAACGTTAGAATAAAAGGTATTTTAAAAGGATGTGTGTTAGCGAACCGTTTTAGTTAATCTGTAATTTGTGACTTTAGTTAGTGGGTTTACATTTCAAATAATAATTTTATTAATATGTTTTAAAAAGTTTTTATATGATTGTTGCTGTGTAGAAGTTTATGTAGTTGTTAAGCGTTAATGTAATAACTACTTAAAAAGTAATTGAGTGATTTCTTCAATTTTGTATCGGTGTGGTGGGAAAAGGTTAAAAGTCTGTCCATATTAGTTCGACGTTTTATTTCCGACGGTAACGTTCTGAACGTAAAAATATAAAGCTTTAACTTTTTTCAATTAGTGGTTTTACACGTTGTTCTATCGCTAGAAATTTACTCGTTCACAGTTTCCAAAACAATTTCAAACTGTTGTCTTATTCAGATCGAACTATTTTTCAATATTCGTTTAAGCTTATGCACTAAAAAGTAAAATAAACGTCTTGTAGATTTTGTTTGCTGTATATAAGGTGTTGCAAACACTTTAGTGAGGGAAAACAGATTTACAAAATCGATAAAGGGATTTCAAATCACCACAGAAAGTTATGCGCAAAAAAGTTAGTAAACAGAAATAATTTACTATCAAATTCACAACATGGGTTTGTTGGAATGTAACCTGGCTTCATGCGTACTTGTGGCACTGACCCCACTATATGATACTCCATGTAATTTTGAATAGCATTTGGCAACTGTACCAATAAAAAAAGTTTCCACAGATTTAAAAATAATTGTGTTTTAACATCTGAAGTAATTTATTTATCGATACAAAATTAGGTTTTTCACAGAACAAAATACTAAGGAACATAGCTTACTAAACATTATAACATATCAAGTCAAAATTTACCCATAAGTGGTCTTCACAAAAATAAATTGAAGACTTTGTAGACAAATATGCTGAATTGCGGTGTACAAGCTTTAGCCACTTTTTCCGCATATCTTCGTTAGGTGGAACATAAACAAACATAATTAACGTTTTAAATTTTCTGTTTACACACTGAGGCGCTACACGCTACTTATAAAATGCAGAAATCATTTTATCCACCAGACAAGCAAACCGTCCATTTGTTTACACCGGCACGGCCAGAGATGTGACGTCACAAGAGACAACATGACAGGTACGAGTGTTTCGGCGCCAATATTCAAATCAGCACATTAAAATGCAATATTTTGTACTTTTGCGTATGATTATCCAAGAAATAATATTTTTTTGGTTATAGTAGACTTCCATCTACAATACTGACTACTTTCCTAAAATTAGTCAAGTACCCCATTGTGGATGCAGCTTAAATTAACGAAAAAGTTCTTTACAATATGGAATATGGTAACTATTTTAACAATCCTGATAACAGTGTTTGATTATTTTATGCAAAAGTATACATAAAAAGATGGTAACTGTAAGATTATTTTAGGGATGGTTCAAATTTTTTAATTTGTGGAAGGCCAGTTTCACTTTTGATACGAACAGTACCAATAAGATTTTATGCCTGTTTCTTAGATCTCAAATACTGCGTATTTGTCGAAATATAACCGGTTTCATCCATGTGCGTAGCAGGTAGTAGAGCGAAAAATATATGAAAATAAATTTTGCTTAAATAAGTAAAAAAAAAAAAATGCAAGTAAAACCATTGTCAACAAGTTTTTTTATATTAAGTTTCCTTGTTTTGCTCCACCCTGAAGCTCCTTGGCTACGTTCTCGCTACGAAAGCAACATAAGAAAGTTGGTTTTTTTTAACAAGAAATGGAGTGCCTGTTCAGCTCATCAGCAACTTACTGTACTCTTATTTCTTGCCCTAATCCTCTCAATTGTTGATGACAAGTCGAAAAATGTAGTGAAGTGAGGTGTATTACCCTCACCCCCTTGTAGATAAGTCATTAATGACAGTTAACTTATTCCTTATTCCACCCATTCAAGTTTTGAACTGCTCCTTCACTGGAAGGTCACTGGTTCCGGCTGTTCACTGACAGTTCCTATCAATCAGCTGACGTTTCGTGGCTCGTTGATACAGCCGCTCCTAATCCTGTGATGTGTGGACCGCCTCCTGTCACACCTCTTGTCTTCACTCTGGGGATCTGGTCGGTAAGCCAGCCAGCCAGCCTGCCTGCCTGCCAGTTACGTGACAGAGCGGTAATTGGATGGCGGGATCAGCGCAGAGCTGGCAAATTGGAGCCTCGACTGGACACTGGCTGAAGCACTTCACTGTATAATCCAACTGACACGCAGACGATAATAATAAGAACAAAGGTCACTAACATAAATCCGTTCTGATTGTGGTCGAAATGATATTTGTTTGGCAACATTGGAGCTCTGGTCATAGTGAAGCCATTAACATTAAACTATTAATTTTTGTTTAAGATATTTTATTAATGTTCATTTTTATAAAGATTTTCTATAATATCTCTCTGAAATGTGACGAATGTGCACGTGAACTGCAGCAAAATTTGCCTCCTGGAAACATGTGACAGAAATAAATTTCATGACTCATATTACAGTAACTTACTTTTGGTTGTGTCATTAATTATGACTTCCTATAACAATCATAACTCTACTGGTAATCATCCGATATGGCATTGATCACATTTTCACGCTTCCGTTATTATGGTGATTAGCTTTTTTTCCTCTTTGAAGTATGAATTGCGAATAACTGTAAGAAATATCACGGATGAGGAATGAATTACAAAAATTAAGCATCGCCTTCCTTTGTTCTGCATAAACGCATTTCTAACAAATATTCGTTAGTCCCCTTCATTCATTTCAGAAAACTCAAAAATATAAACTTTGCAATTTACAAAATTGGTAGCATAGAATATATAGGAAATACTGTTAAATAGTTTCTAAAATTGCATACAATTTTTCAATCTCAAAAATAATGACAAAAATACAGAATGTGAGTAAAACGTAATTGTTACTTTAAAAACAGGAAACTTGTATGTATAAGTTAAAACCGAGACAACTATTGAATTTTTTTAAAAAAGGCGTTAGTTTTAAAAAATTTAACAGCCATCCGTCCTGATTTCAGCTTTACCACGATTTCTGGAAATTACATTGAGCTCCACGTCGCCGTCGATTTTCTTGAAGGTCTAATACGTACGCGGCCATCACTGTAGAACAAGTGGGTGCGCAGAGTTCCGCGGTCGTTGTCGATGTTATCTTGATTCTCCGGGTGGAACCGCGACAATTTATCGAAACCTGACGTTTCAGCCATGAATCTGTTGCTTTATTAAGAGGACTGAGTCTTCAGTCCTCTGAAGAAAGCCACAGAATCATAGCTGCAACGTCAGGTTTCAACAAATTGACGCGGTTTGACGTTTTAAACCAAGATAACGCCGTAGAAAAGTTGAAAACCCTAGATTTTGCCACTCATTACGCCGGTAACGGCGTACACGTGCCGACTGCAGTCTCAGGCATTGGAGGTTCTTAGTCAGTGGAAGCTGACGTGATGGTATGCGTGCTAACAGTCCAGCCCTCCGCAGACGGCGTCGAACCGTCGACGTAGACGTGTTCATACCAGTTGCAGAGCTGCAACGTCGAGCCAACACTGTGGCGAAGCTGTTCTGTCGGTTACGGCTGTGCGGACAAGATGGCGGTTATCCCGCGCTGTGGTCACATTGTTTGGTCCAGTACCCGCTCTTCGCTGCATACGACCCTCTTCACGCATCACTTTCGTAACAGCGTGACCTGTAGATCAATTCTGCCACGCTCGAACTCACTAACTTGCAGATACTACGCCCTTTAACATTCCGTCACGCCCTTAATCGTTCCCACTGCATTTCACAACTATGCACTGATTGAGGGCGGCGTGTCATTGACCTGTCAGACCATACAAAAGAGGGCGTTGCTGAGCCTACGTGCACTCCATCTCTCAGCAATCTTAATCACGCATTATGGTTCCACTGTTCTACACAGCCTCCTATGTTATCGATTCAGAACATTCACATTGTTCACAAATAGTAGTGCAGTATGTCCGTCCTAGAGGCCAATAAATTAAAAAGAAGAAATAGAAGATTGTCACCTGCACAAAATAATATTTGATCACAAATTTCACCACGAAAAATGTTAGAAACGTATTAGAAATTTCATTTAATTATTACTGTGTCGCAACAATTAGTTCATTTTATTTTGTCATAGTGAGAGCTTTTCAGACGTGACATTTGATGCAATGTATACGCTGAAAGTTTACTGCACTATCAGCTAAGAACTATAGGAAATATCTTCCTCGCCTTATAATAATACCTGGCTTCGTCCACATCAAATATCCTATAAAAACTAGTGATGTAAGATCGTAATCTTTCACGGAGCTGTATATTAATAAATTTCTCTCGGGCTTCCAGCCATGTTAAGATGTTACATTTGTGGGACGTTTCGAAGGCGTCCTTCTCTGCCTTCATTCTCAACCAAATGTCAATGATTAACTGTTTGTTTATTCAGCCGCTGCCACGGAAACGATGGAAGACAAAAGCCAACACAACTCCATTACATCATCCACTCTTATGCTCCTTACCGACGCGAAACTGTTTCAGAATTTTAATAGCCGGGTTCCAGGCCGCCCTGAGTTGATAACTAGTGTCCCTGTTGGCTAATAAATCAGTTGATCTTATTTCTTCAGCTTCTGTAATAAAGCTGGCCCAAAAATCTTTGACCCGGGCTAAAATTGTTCTTTTTTAAAATTCAAATGTGTGACCCCCTTGCACACTATGTTCGGCCACCGCAGATTTCTCCTCTTGCCCAAGACGAACATTTCTAGCGTGCTCAACACATCGCTGCACAATGCATCGCTGCGTCTGTCCGATGTAACCGAGGCCACATTCACATGGTATATAATATATACCAGGGGTTCGTAAACCTAGGTCATCTTTAACACTGCCGACCAAGTTTCTAATTTTAGTGGGTGGTCTATAAATTGTCTTGACTCCGTGTTGTGATAACAGTCTACATATTTTGAAACTTACAAACGGCAGAAACGCAAGGCCCTTGGTATCAATCTGATATCTCCGTCGATTTTCCTTCTGCTTAAACGCGCGAGTAATCTCCCCCGGTTTATAACCATTATTTAAAAACGTTTTCCGGAGATAGTCCAATTCACCAGCCTTGGAGTAAGTTGTCTTTCTACTGCAATCTGGAATATCTTGTTTTACCTACACAAGATTGAAGTTTTTAAGAGCGATTAAGATGTTTCATGGTCGACCCGGGCTACTTAAGCTAT
Organism: Vandiemenella viatica; assembly: GCA_031002005.1. Lineage (NCBI taxonomy): Eukaryota > Metazoa > Arthropoda > Insecta > Orthoptera > Morabidae > Vandiemenella > Vandiemenella viatica. The sequence continues at coordinate 99,138,919 of JARYHS010011408.1, forward strand.
TTGCCACTATGGTCGGAAAAGAAAAAGTAAAATAAGGAAAGCAAACTGCAGAGTGGCCACTAAAATTTTTTGTGCTCGTCTCAGTGAAGAATATATTGCGAACCATATTCTAAATAGCTTTCCTGGACGTATTTAGGCACACCAATGATCACAGTACACAAAAAGGCTTTAAAATAAAACAGACGTAAGTAATAGTAAAAAGCTCAAAATCCTAGTAATTATATTTGCTTCTTTTTACACGACGCCGCTAACAAAATATTTCAAAATACCACACTTAAGGTTACAAAGAGAACTGATTTCAAATTTAATCGCGTGTTAAAGATGTCTACAACATATTCTGATCTTTTCAAATTCACTTATCCAGCAGCCTTTTATAATGGCTGGGTCATAGCCATAGTAAAAATTAATTAGTGAGCCGTATATTTAGAAACGACGTTTTAGACTTGCGTATCGTCAAAGATGTCGGTATGGCACAGTAATGCAGCCCACGTAACCAATAATTTTTTATGGTTTTTTTGTAATCATGTCTTAGACGTCAATAATCTAATTCTCAATTTTACAATATAAGTTTTCATTTACTGCAATATTTTATTTAATCACTAACAGTTGCCTGATTCCGCTCGTATGCTGAAATAACAATAAATACATCGACTACAAGAAGAAACTAATTGAATTTCGACCAGTGCCTCCTGAGTGAATCGTGTTTAATGAAAAATGTATAATAATTGGTTTCGTAGCTGTCCCAATTCATACTGAAATGAAACACGTCTTAGGTTACCTCCGGGACCAAGGGACGTACCTTTATCAAAGCCACATCAAAATCCGACAATTGGTTTTTGCGTGAATCCCGTAAACGGATAACGAGATACAAGTCACAGACTTATTATATTTATAGATTCTTCCCCTTACACAAACATTTATCAAGAATATTAGATTCCAGGTTGGAACAGTCACTTCAGTGTCACCATGACAACTGGACGAGGTGCACTGCTTGAAAGTGTAACACCACTCGTTGCTATTATATAAGTGAATCGCATACGTAAGTACATTCTATCCTCTCTAAGTAGCAGATATCTGAGTAAACCGAGTAATCAGTTTTACACAACTATTTTTAGATCATAATAATCGTTTCATTATGGTTTCCCTCTCAGCTTCCCAAATTTTATAGTCAAGATTTGGACAAAACAGTTATAGAATAAAGCAAAAGAAGCGGTTATATCATGCGCTTAATAATTGCTGTGATTAACGACAAAGTTTTACAAAAGATTCTCGTTAAACAAAAATGAATTCTTTATATAAATTACAAATGTGAAAAGTAATACCACTGCATATTGACGTCTTGCTACATGGACTTTCCATCCGAAGACAAGTTTACTGAATTTTAGTGATAAATGAAGTTTTGTGCTTCCTTTTGCAAATTTACATCTTACTGTTATCTCAGCACACTTAAAAGTTAACATACTTTACATTTTCGTAGCTAAAAGAAATAGATGCATTACCAAAAATGTGGCTAATTTAAAGAAAAACGTAGTTTTAAAGACATAAGTAATATAAAGAAAACCGCTTATAGTTTTAACCTACCAAGTTACAAATAGAGGTTTAAATAGAAGTGGAATAAAAGAGTATTATTTAATGAACCGAGGAAGATGAGGACTTTTCTTAAATATTATGAGGTAAGCAGGAGAGAGGGGAGAGCGCTCCCTTCGATATAGGACCCGCAGCACATCACATCACCAGCCTCCATCTCAGCCCGGGCGAGGGACCACGACTTTCCCTTCAGAAAAAAAATTCAATTCAAATCCAATTTGTAGGCTTTTCCGGAACAATGACGGAAGCTTAAATGGGTCAGAACCAGTTTCAAAGCAGCACTCGGCGACGTATCAGGGAAGCGAGGGGAAGGAAAAGACAACCTGTTGGCGTTCCTGATTAAGGCGTCAATCCTGACAATCGGAGGAGAGGTACAACCGAAAGACTCGCCATACGAAAAGTATATGTCTGAATTCCTGTTAGTACAGATATAAATGAAAAAAAATTCGTTGAATTAATTTGCAAGCAGTGTTTTTTATTATTATTATTTGTAGGTTGATTATTCGTTAGCTTTCAGTGTACATTTTATTACGCCAGATAAATTAGGTATGTTACAGTGTCGATTTAAGTGAAATAAGTCGATACAAGCTAGGAATGTAATGGATATCCGCATCCGCAAATGTGAAACATCCGCTTTCGCATCCACAGATTTTAATGTGAATATGTGGCAGATTTTTTTTTTACATTGGAATATATATTATTCTTTTCTTTTTATTCGAGATTCTGCCCATCGTTGCAAAGTAGATTTTTTTTCTGATGATCTTGCAATTGAAGTAACAATGAACTGAATGGTGTTGTTACCTAAGCGACAAATTTACAAGTTTGAACTTGAATGTAAAGTAAAGCGGCCTATTCACGGTCCAACTTATACGACATCCAAGTAGAACTACCGTAGGATACGTTCATCCATTCATGCTACTAGAAGGGGTACAACAAATTGTTCTAAGCAATCGTTTCCATTCATACTTTCTGGCGGTCGTTATCGCACACTCGTAGGTTATTTCTTCTAATCCTATAATAGCTTCCTCCAATATCCATAGCAAGGTGGACAGCAAGCACCATTTTTTGTTGCCAGGGAGTCCAACAACATCCAACACGTAGTCCTGTAACCCCATTCACGGCCCATCAAGAGTTCTTTATCGAAAATCGGATCATCGTAGGTCCTACAAGTTGTACTGTTAATGGGCCACTAGAGCGGTGAAAAGGCGGGTGGCGAATACGGAACCGAGCGTGATGGGTGAGCGGTAACGCTCTGGCCTTGCATTCGAGAGCACGCGGGTTCGAATCCCTGCCCGAGCATCCAATTCGGGTTTTCCATGGTTTTCCCAAATCACTCCAGGCGAATGCTTCCTTTAAAAAGCCATGCCCGACTCGTATATGAAGGAGATCGAAATCCGTTCTTAACAAGTATGATGGTTCCCAAGTAAGTAAGAAGTAGAACCCCCTTCCATAGTATTTGTTATGATTCTAATGTTGGGTCCATATCCCAGAACTTGACAGTATTCAAAATACAGCTCCTGTAATAATAGCATCAGGTCAATTTTTCTCCAAGAAGTTTTTGTTGGAGTTGCGGCGGCACCGCTTTACCCTTCCACTGTTTACCTGAAGTACTTCAGGTAATAATTATTTCGTATTTCCATTATTTACACTTGTGCTGTACTGTTTTGCGTTCTAGTCGCGCACACAGTGACACATGTCACAAACACTTGATTTACTTCGTATTCACTTTTAGCGACGCAGCACTGCAGAACAGCCCAGTTCCAGCCGCACTAGACGTAGACCTCTCCGCCTGTCAGACGCATATGCCATCACAGGTGGTAATGTGTTTGTGAGTTTGTATGGGTATGACAGCGTTAGCGCGCAAGCGCAGCTGTTTTATTAGTTGAAAAACATTAGAAAAGTATGCATGCATGCAAATTATCAATTTAAACATTAAAGTTGCTTAAGTACAGTTCAGATCTTTCCGATTATTTTTTATTATTTAAAATAATAAAGTAATCTTAAAAATATTGTGAACACAATTAAAATACTCGAATACTGTACTTTATACCTAAATGTTGATTTTTTTTTTTAAAGTTTACTTACAAGAGTAAGTCTGTAACATGTTTATTATTTTTTTTCATATTAAATTGTTCATATAAAATAAATTAAGAATTTTTTTGTTACATACTTCAATTATTGTTTTTTTTTAATTTCAATTTAACACAAGTTAACTGACTGTAAAAGTGTAAAAAAAATACACTTAAGTTCAGTATACAATAAAAATTTTAACATGTTTAAATAAGTTTCGGTTACGGCCGAAACTAAGATCGAGGCTGAAGATACGGTTTCGGCTGAAAATCCCGTTTCGGTCGTACACTAAACATGGTTAAAAAGTGTTTGAATGGTTTTTAATATGGTTTTACTGTTCTTTGACCTCTAGGTCATTAAAACCGGAAGGGGATCGTTGGTAAGGAACTGAAAGAGAACCGGTCCTAGCCGTAACCGTTTCGATATTCACCTGAAGTAAAAGTTTTTTATGTGTTACTTTTACCTTACATATTTCGAGATGGCATAACGAAATCTCTACAGCCAAAACAACAACACGCTATAAACTCTTAGTATCAACGCAAAGCAGAAACTTTGTGTTTTCCCACGTTATTTGTCTGTTAAACGTCTGTTTCTGAGACGGAAAGGGATTCCATGGAAATGATTATGGAAAACCTTACAATCCATAATCAAGATTGTTTACGAAATGTTTTGACCGTTCGATCCTCTCCATTGCAACTCCTCCACCCGCTGTTTCTATTTGGAGAGATAAACGTGGTACGCCTTCTTCAGGATTCACTGTGACCTCGCATTTACACGATGCCAGGCACCATGTTTTCCAGACACCACGCACAGTCTCGGCTGCCGTTGTACATTTGAAGTAATGCTGTGATAATTTTAATTGGCACCAGCGTCCGGTCTAATTGGAGCGGCGTTTGTCCGGCTGCGACCACATCGTTATCCTGCTCAAAGGAGACTGCCTCTCTCGCCGCCTCTTCGTTATGTCATCACGCCCAAGCGCGCACTCTCAAAGCCACTGTCCGCCCCGTCCTGTCTTAAGCGACGACCGTTCGACCGGAAGTCCAGACCGATGGATAACTCTGAAAGCCTCCCGAGTTTGTCACTAACACACCGAATACAGCTACGCTCGCTCATCGATCGCAGACAATTGAATTTTTCTTTAATTCTTTACCTGCTCTTTTGTTCCGTTAGTTTAATGAAGTCCTATAAAAGTCGCAGCGAGAAGTTTCTATCAGATATTCTGAACCGGCATTAAATGGCTTTCAAAGTAAACCTTTCCCTCTCTCTCTCTTTATAAAGCTTTTGTACTATAAAGATGTCCCTTGAAATCTTCGCTATTTTGCATAGGCCCTGTCTTCAATTTCAGTTAGTTGCAAAAGTACAAATGATATCTTCTGTTCGAATGATGAATGGAAAGGAATTATTCCAAGAGAAACACAGTATAGTGTCTTCCAGTAAATACGAAAAAATCTGTTTGTACAAAAGAAAGAATGAAACAAGACAGTGAAAGGTTGAAGAAATATTCGGAACAAAGGAAAGAAATCATAAGCTATCTCCCGTGGTCCATAGTTGGCAGAACAATAGAACAAAATATACTGTGAGGTATCCCTAGGGAACAAACTACACTTGAGCAAATCTACTTAGAGATATATTTAAATCAGGGGTGACCAACCCAAATTATCTTTAGGGCCACTTTGGAAATTCATCATAACTCCGCGGGCAGCATATAAAATTATATATCCCCATATTAGATTTAAACCCACTATAGACTTTTTTTTTTTTTGGAGTGAAAAAGTGAAACAAAATGAGTTATTATTACTGTGTTTATTATTATTCTTACATGTAAACATAGGCAATATAATAATAATGATACCATACGCACATTTTAAATAACTATTTAACACTAAAAGTGATATATGAAAATATATAAATGAAATAAATTTTCAAAATATGGACGCACAAATAATGCATTTTTTTAAATATATTGGTTTCCACTACTTTCGCCATTATAAAATAAATATATTTTGTAAAAGTGTGATGAATCTCGCGGGCCGGAAATATATTCAAGACAGAGCAGAACATACATCCCCAACATATTTTCTGCCAAACATTCTGTGACAACCTCACAACCCACCAACTATTATTATTATTATATTATATTTCATATGAATCACTATAGGTGTCCTGGATAATTTTATTACCATTGTAAATAAATTTGTATTTTATCGGGTTTTCACAAGCTGTAGTTTTTTTTTAACGTCTCTTAACATCGAGGTCTTTAGAGACGGGAAAGGATGGGGGGCAAGGAATGGGAAGAAATTCGGCCATGGCTTTTTGAAGGAAGCATCTCGGAATTTGCCTGGAGTGATTTGGGAAACGATGGAAAACCCAAATCTGGATGGCCGGACAGGGGATTCGAACCGCCGTCCTCCCGAATGCGAGGCCAGAACGCTAACCATTCACCACTTCGCTCGGTCTGTAGTTTGTGTAGTCTCTGGGTAGCGTAATGTGTCCCGAGAACATTTCATCTAATGTCATTATTGTTAGCTAGTTTCCTAATGGGGCGTCCATTAATTACATGAGGTGAAGGGGGGGGGGGGGGCTGAGGAATTCTAACCAAATCTCGCCACGGTGGAGGGGGTGGGGTGGACGGAAATCTCACGTGAGGTTTTTAAATTCTTAAAGGACAGTAGAACTTTTTCTTAAAAAAAAATTTAAAAAAAAAAAAAAAAAAAAAAAAAAAAAAAAACATGGAAAGGAGGGGGGTCCCGTCAAAATCTCACGTCATCTTAGGGGTTGTCCAAACGGATCTCACCAAATCTCACCAGATAGGAGAGGGGGAGTGAGGAGTCCGGAATTCCGGTAAAACACCTCACGTGATTAATGGACGCCCCCTAACAATCTTTGGCGTGGCTGGCAAAGCTGACGGGCAGCGTTCATTATGTGTCGAGCGCCCGTGCAGTAAGGATTCCTTGGAGCGAATTTAAATATCATTATGTGAGACATGTATGCTGATGTGTTTAGGAGCAAGTTACAATGTAACACGGGCGGGTAAATATTTATTCAAGGATCTGTGTTGAATAAATTCAGTGGTTTTCCATTCGGAATCATTTTAAAACTTACAAACCATTCGTTTGTTTGGCGGTTATAAGGGATTAACCAATTTCAATTAAAACAAAATTATGCACTCGGTAACCATGTGTTCGAAACGAGATTGGGCTTTACTCGTTGAAAACACGCCGTTTCCCCGATTGTTGTGGAAATGTCAAAACGTTACGTATTTCGTCAGACTGTTTGGTAACTGTAGGAAACTAATTAATTCACACTGATTGATTAGTTAGCTCGTAAGCCCAAAACTTTTTAACCTTAGTGCCAACATACAAAGGCACAACTGCAGACCACAAGGGATACAAGTAATTATTAGCTATGCAGAGTAATGGAGTAATTAAGATTCGCCCGCGAGTCCCCGTCGAGTAGTACATAGAGATAACGGGACCATTTAATTTTTTCGTCAGAGCGGCACGCCATAGCAATTTTGTAAAAAGATTTTTTTCGTGTTTTACTAGTTTTATTCAAAAAGGAAGAACACTTACAAAAAGTAAAATGTATTACTTGTTAGTTGAGTTACTTAGCCCTAGTGTCTGACATCTAACGTCTAACTAGACAGTTGTTTTGTATTTATCGGAGGAACAAATTGGTTTCAAAATATCTGGTCTAGTTTTCAAGTAGGAATGGAGCACATTACATGACTTGTTGATGTTAGTCCTTGGTAATCAACATGGCCTTCAATACTGTGAAGCTAGCTGTGTTTTGTCAGTTGCCTATATTTTATTTATTAGAGAAAAAATTCTGCGTTACTTCCAGGCAGACACATAATGTACTCAATAGTTATACGAAAGTTCGTACAGTTGAATGTGTTAGCACGGAAGTGTTGAAATAATTCCACCCAACAGCAACATTATCAGCGTCCCAGCGTCGTAGTTCAAAATAAGCGAAAACTTGACGAACATTTCTACAGTGTGATTCAAAATAACGTGGACAAAATGACATGGTAGATCAGTCATACAATAAGAATAAAAAATCGCATAGGAACAGAGGGTCGCAACTGCGATCCGGAGCCGCTACAGGGCGTCTAAAATAATACTGACACAAAGAGAAGAAACAAAACCATTACAGACAATTTTATTGATAATTACTCACTCGCATGCGACTAATGCAAGCCAAATGTTGAGCCTACAGCAGTTTTTGCTAGATGCATCGAGACAAGCCCAGCATCTCCGTTGCATGGAACGGCGCATCTTCTCAAAGATACCAGGTGTATCTCGAACACATCCGGCTGCCGGAACGATTCTTCCGGTGTTTCAACAGGTGTTTTCATACACAAGTCCTTTTAAAAATCCCCACAAGAAAAAATACAAGGGAGACAGGTCTGGTGGCCAAGCCTATCGTGGCTCTAGCGCCCTCTACAGGAGTTTGCGACCCTCTGTTCCTACGCGATTTTTGATCCTTACTGTATGACAGATCTACCATGTCATTTTGTCCACATTTTTTTGAATCACACTGTATATCTTGGCTGCTGCTAATAAATTCTTGCATGATCAGCAAAGGTCCATGCGTCGACTCGATCACCACCCGGCAAAAACCACACATTTTTTTCTACCTTAATAAATATGTTAAGCTCAAAGACAGAAAACAGTCATTGAGCGAAACAACCGACCACAATACGTTGTGGTTTCTTTAACGATCAGAACATGTTATGGCTAATCAGTATCTAACTCTTTATGTTCACGACGAATCGGTCCAGGGTGCATTTAATATACAGTTGACTGTCGATAGTCCGAACATCAACTAGCCAAAACGTCAAATACCCGAACAACGGTTCTTTTTACGATTTGTGAACTATTTTACAGAAGCGTCAACTTCGTTTCTATTTACAGATTTACGGTACACTACGTCTTTACACATGTCTTGTTCGTAAATTCCACCAACAAGGTACAACGAATTTTACAACTTGATTTTGTTATTGTATTATCGCCGCAACATCCTAGTGACCTTCGAGACACTGGCTCTGATTCTGAATGTTGTAACCGTGACACGTCAACACATTCAATGTGCCGATACTTTTGAGTTTACTTTAGAAATCTGAAATATGCGGTGTTCGTGCTGAGCCTTTGTTATTGAGTTGCTGTGTTGGTGAGTTCTGTTGACATTACCAAAATTATACTCCTATGGTAGCATCATGTTCATCTTCTAAAAGGAGGCATAACTGCCTCCAAAGGAAGCAGAAGAAAATAAGACACTTTTTTGCTAGGGTTATGTAAAATTATAGTGTAATTAATGTAATTTTACAGGCAATATTTTTTTTTTTTCTGCTGTCGTCAGTCTTTGACTGGATTGATGCAATCCTCCATCCTTCCTATCCTGTGTTAACCTCTTCATTTCTACATACCCCTTACAGCCCACGTCCTCAATTATCTGCTTCATATATTCTAATCTCTGTCTTCCTCTACAGTTCTTACCTTCAACTGTTCCCTCCACTAACAAATTAACCAATCCTGCATGTCTCAAAATATGACCTACCAGCCTGTCTCTTCTTTCTGTAAGCTTCTTCCACAAACTTCGTTTCTCACCCATCATTTCCAAAACTCGATTCATTTTTACTTTGTCTGTCCACTTAATTTTCAGCATTCTTCTGTAGCACCACATTTCAAATGCCTTCAATTTTCTTTATTTCCGGTTATGTCCATGTTTCGCTACCATAAAGTGCTGTGCTCCACACAAAGAGTTTTAAAAAGTTCTTTCTAATTCCTAGATCAATATTTGAAACTAAAAGGTTTCTCATTTTCATGAAGGCTCTTTTTGCTAGTGCTATTCTGCTTTTAACATCATTCCTGCTTCGGCCATCGGTTGTAATTTTACTTCCCAAGTAACAGAATTCATCTGACTTCTCCTATTGCATCCGATCCTATTTTTATATTTAATCTACTAGTATTGGTATAATTTCTGCTACATTTCATCACTTTTGTCTTGGTTTGATTTATATTCAGTACCAAAATCTTCCTTCAGTATTTTGTTCATGCCATTCAGTAACATTCTCAATATCCTCAGCTCTCTCTGCTAACAAGACAATGTCGTCAGCAAATCGGTAGCATACTGATTTCTGCTCCCTGAAAACTTATGCCACATGGAAATTTTTCTTTGACTTTCTTCATTGCTTCTTCTACATACAAGTTAAATATTAACGGGGATAGACTACAACCTTAGTCTCACACCCTTTTTAACTGATGCAGTGTCTCTCGTGATTCTCCTACTTTTATTATAGCCACTTGATTCTTATATAGTTTATAGAGTATTCTTCTATCTCGATACTTTAGACCTGACTTCTTTAAAATTTTGAACATCTTGTCCCACCTAACATTATCAAAAGCTTTTCTAAATCAACAAATGCCATAAAAGTATCTTTGTTTTTCTTGATCCGCCCTTCAAGTATTAATCTTAAAGACAGAATTGCTTCCCTTGTACCGCGATTTTTCCTAAACCCAATCTGATCTTCACCTACTATCTATTCGACTACCCTTTCCATCCTTCTGTATATTATTCTGGTCAATAATTTTGAAGCATGTGTTGTTAGACTAATGATGCGATAATTCTCACATTTGTCGGCTTGTGCTTTCTTTGTAAGTGTGAAGATGATATTTTTATTAAAATCAGTTGGAATTTCTCCTGTTTCATAACTTTTTGATATCAGCTTGAATAATCTTTCGATTCCTTCCTCTTCCTAGGGATTTAAGAAGTTCTGCAGGGATCTCATCAATTCCAACTGCCTTATTTGCTTTCAAGTCATTCAGAGCTTTAACTAAAATTCTATCCTCAAAACAGGAATCTCCGTAAGTCATCAATATCGACATCGCCTTCCTTTTCCATTACACTATTGTTCAAGTCGTCCCCAATGTACAGTTTTTCAATGTATTCTTTCCATTGGTTAGCTCTATCTTCTGAGCTTAAAAGAGGTTTCCCATCGGGAATTTTAATGTTCATACCTCTTTTCTTCATTTCTCCCAAAATTCTGTTTGATCTTTCTATATGCAACATCTACTTTACCTATGACCATTTCCTTTTCTACTTCTTCACATTTTTCTTGTAGCTATTTTTCTTTTGCTATTTTGCATTTCCTATTTATTTGATTTCTAAATTGCCTGTACTGCTTTCTTCCTGTTTCACCCTGAGCATTTTTGTACCTTTTCCTCTGATCCATCAGCTCCAAAATTTCTTCTGTGATCCAAGGTTTTTGGGCAGCTTGTTCCTTAAAGCCTAGTGTTTCTTTACCAGCTTTCATTATTTCGGTCTTTAATGCATTCCATTCATCCTCGGTTGGACTCCTTTCAGAGTTACTTCGTAGACCTAAGTCTACCATTTCTGCAAATTTTTCTCTTGTGCTAGATTGTTTCAGTTTATTCACTTCCAGTCTGTTCTATTTATACTGCTTCCTTTATTCGCTTAAATTTCAGCCTGCACTTCATTATTATCAAATTATGGTCAGTGTCTATGACTGCTCCTGGGTACGCTTTACAGTCTAGAACTTGATTCCTTGAATCTCTGTTTGACCATGCTATAATCTAGCTGACATCTGTCCTGAATCCCCAGGACGTTTCCAGGTGTATATGCTTCTTGCATGGTTCTTAAAAGTGTGTTTGCCACTACTAGCTTATATCTTTCACAAAATTCTAGCAACCTGCTTCCTCGCTCATTTCTTTCTCCTAGACCAAAACTTCCTAACAGTATTCCCCTCTTTTCCTTCTCCCACTATTGCATTCAAATCACCCATGATTATTAGATTTTCCTCCCCCTTCACATTATGGATTAATTCTTCAATTTCAGCGTATATTTTTTCTATTTCTTCGTCATCTTCCTGTGACGTTGGTATATACACTTGTACTAATGTGGTTGGGACGGGCTTAGTTTCTAACCTCATCAAAATAATCATGTCGCTAAACTGTTCATAATAACTCACGCGTTTCCCTACTTTCTTGTTCATTACAAATCCTACACCAGTGACTCCGTTGATAGCTTGTATGCTAATTATCCTGTGTTCATCAGACCAGAAATCCTGCGCGTCCTTCCATTTAATCTCATTAATCCCAACAACATCTAACTTAAGTTGTTCCATCTCCCTTTTTAAGTTTTCTAACCTACCTGCCCTATTCAGACTTCTAACATTCCACGCTCCGACTCGTAGAATGTTTCTATCCATTCTGATGAGTCCTACCTGAGCAGTCCCCACCCGGAGATCCGATTGGGGACTATTTTACCTCCGGATAAAAAACTTTGAAATATTAACAAATGAAATATTCACAGCAACAATCAGAGTGCAAATAGTGCAATGTTTTGGGAAATCTATTATGGTCGTCGCGCATTCGCAGGAGGAAAGGGAGTGTTTACAGGAGGCTTCACAGATTTAGCGGTATATCGCCTTCTCTCTTTTCCTTCCTCCATGGTCCTGACGATGGTAGGATTCTTTGCTCCATGGTCTTGACATGGAGGTTCCTCCATGGGTCCTGACTCCTATGCCCATTTATTGTCTCTGTTAAGAGGTTTGTTATTGGTATTGTCTCCATGATTGTCTCTGTTACTGGTTTAGTATATTTGTCTATGGTTTGGTGCTGACATAAACAATGTCTATTGTCTCTGAACAGCGTATTGTCTCTGATAAACAATGACAAATGTAATATCCTGATTAATTTATTGTCGTCTACTAAATTTTGCTAAGTCCTTGGAAGGAATTGCAATACAAGGTACCATTCTGTTATTTTCAGTCGTCTTTGTTATATTCGCTTTTGTCTGTAAAAACTAGTTTTGTACCGTGTATTTCCAAGAGTTCAGTAAAAAGGTGGGCCATGTCTTTAAATATGTTAGTTACTATTTCTGTTATTTTAATCAGTGGTTCGGACGTAACGCCAGGGTCACAAGAAGGAAATGGGGATTACTGGAGATCGCGATTCCGCTAGGAGTTGGCATCATAATACTGCAGTGGTCAAACGCAAGACTCCACTAGAAATTATTTCCGAAGTACATTTAACGGTCGCATGCTGGTCCATGCTGTATTACAACCTAATTTCTGGTTAAAAATAATTGTCCAGGCTGTATTACAACGGAATTACTGCTTGGTAAACAATACATATTTCGACTGACTACAGCAGTATTACAATGATATTATTTAATGTTTAGTGGAATCGTGATCTCCAATAGACCCGGAAATGTGCTATTTTATTTGATTTATCAGTTTTCATTGCAAGTGAATACACTAAATGTTCATTGAATACATCTGCAATATTACTTGTTTTCCTGCTATTATGAATACCCTACAAGTTCTCACTTCTCTCTCGTCTTTATTACCATTGATGACTGGAGTTAACCATAGACTTTTACTGTAATTCATTTCATTATTTGAGGTAAATTATTCAGCATCACCCTTAATGGGGATTCTACAATAACTGTGACGCCACAGTTAGATGATGGATTCTAATATAACTCAAAGAGAGAAATTGGAAGTGAAAAATAAAATATTTCTATATATTTAACTTAATTCTTTAGATAAGGTATCTCAAAATTAAGGTGTACAGGTTGAAATGACCTGAGGAACAAAAACATTCGTGTAATATCGAGATGGGGATACCGCTGTGGCCTCGCGTACTTAACACACAGATCACATGGTATATATGACATCATTGTGGCGTATTCAGACTGCTCGTACCAACACAGTAACAGCTATAGATATGATCTGAAAATTGGATATCTGCAATATCGTGTGTTATGGTTAAGTTTCACTTTGGTCCAGGCTGCATAACGACCGAAATGCATATGTATAAAATATGATTTCATCAGTTATCATTTGAGTTTATGTTGTAATGCAGCCTGGACCATACGTCACAATGTCGTCATATATACCACGTGATCTGTGTGTTTACTACGCGAGGCCGCAGCGGTATCCCAATCTTGATATTACCCAAAATTTCACCTATGCCATAAGGATCTACATACACAATGGGTGTTTTGTAATCCTGCTTGTGGTTAGGTTGACATGTGGCCAGGAATATAAGAAACACATCGCCAAAGACACAAGAGTCTATACCTATACTCAAGTTTTGACATTCAATATCTTGAGGATTAAGCGAGATTTCAAAAAAATTTATTCTTCACTTTTACTTTGTCTCTTCGAACTACATATGAAACCATCAAATTGTGGTACCATTGTTATTGTAGAAAATCTCCCTTAATTTATTTATTATTACTCTGTTGTGCCTACAATCATGTGCTAATGTGTGGTCCTCCTTTCCCTTCCTGATACTACTCCAAAGTCTTTTCCCAATAATACTAGCTTTCTGCCTCTCCTTTCTGGGAGTGAGCTTGCTTGCAGCTACAGATGTATTCACATGGAAAGTAGGGGTTTTCTTGGGCAGAAACAAATGACTGCACTAATTCCTGTAAAACTAAAATTAAAACAGTATAGCTGTATTATTTAGGTCCAGGCAGCCTTCCAACCTAACCACATCTGCTTGCTTAAGGGGAATTCTGTAATTCAGGTAATGCAACATAGAATTAAGTGGATGGATTCAATTCCACAAGACAATACCGATAACTTTAATTGGAGGTGACATCTGATATTTCAAATAAACTAGTTACTGCTAAAAAGTATTTTTCTTATGAAGAAATTTAATAAATCACTTAAACAAATAGCTACTGTGAAAAATATTGATTAATTTCAACTTATGATACTCGAAATTATAGAATACCCTTAAACAAGCTGTTGTGATTAGGTAGAAATACCGCCTGGACCTGAACAGTAAAAATTATTGTACGACTATGTCTTATAAATTTTTGTTTTAGTGTATAGTATGACATATTGAAAGGCTGCCCATACTCGGTAGTGGTATTGTGATCTAAACAAACCTGAAAACCCACAACTCTCTTCACCAACTTCCTGCTTTACAGTTATTTCCATCCCATCTTGTTTATCAAATGTTGCTTATTGTTTTCTATGGCAATTTTGGGAATTGCATCTAGATGCTCTCATTTTCATTCCCTCCATAATGTTATTCTCATACAAACCCATCTTATTTGACTAGAGATTTGAACATTTCTTTCACTTTACTGGTCTGTAGCCTCTTCACACTCTGTAGTAGATGCACAACTTTTATCTGCTATGTCTCGTATATATTCTGCAAATGTATGATCACGAAAGTCAGTGTAGCTAAAACTGAATAGCTTTTGGAGTTGTCTTTATTCCATGTTAATCCACCAAGCCAGACATCTTATTTATTCCTTGGAAGCTGTTTTCAATTTTCTCTCTTTTTAATCCTGTTATAGCTCACTATGTAATATGCAAACAATGTCTCATTGTAGAAATACTAATACACTGCACTGTGACATTTCTAATCACATTGACACCTCTTTTTATATGGCATTTCTTGCCCTCCCATTTAAGAATTCATCCATACAACTTCTGATCAATCCCTGTGATTTTTTAATCGTATTCACCACTATTGTTTAGTTCACACTATTAAATGTCCTTGAAAAATTGAGTGTGGTGGGTGAGCAGTAACGCTCTGGCCTCACATATATGAGGACGGGTAATATCTAGATTGGGATACCGCTACAGTCACTTACTGCCTTGCGATGTAAACACTTCCGACTAAGTGTTGTAAACACTAATAGCTCCTGGTATCTATGACATCATTGTGTTTCCATGTGTGGCGTGTTCAGCCTTCGCGATACAACAAATGTCACTTGCGTATTGGAGTTACTAATCGTTTAGTGATAGTCAATAAGAAAATTGCCCCGGGAACATTATTGGTTTCATTAAAAGGGCCGTAGAAGCTATTCTTCAGTCTATTAGTTACAATTCCATTGATATTTATTTCATTCTATTCTTCTATATTACCTCGCATGGCTGAAATTGCTGTTAAAATATTCATGTGAAATAAAAAATGTATAAAAAAAGATTTCATCAATAACCATTTACATTTAGACTGTAAAGTAGCCTAGACCACACTAACAGAGAGAGATACGGTTTGGAAATTGGGTATCAGCAATATCGTGTGTGACGGTTACGTTTCACTATGGTCCAGGCATCACATTCAGCAACATAGTAACGCCATACTCTCTCCATTTGGACGTGTTTACATCTCGAAGCGGTAAGTGGTTGCAGCAGTATCCCAATCTAGATATTACTTAGGAGGACATGGGTTCGAATCCCATCCAGGCATTGGCCATCCAGATTTGGGTTTTCGATGGTTTCCCCAAATCACTCCAGGTGAATCTTGGGATGCTTCCTTCATGGCTGCATTCTTTCCCATTCCTTGCCCCCAGTCCTTTCCCACTTCTAATGACCTCTTATGAGGTGTAAAGCCGCAAAAAAAAACCTCTTTGAAAAAACTCCCATTTTCTTGATTTATAAACCATTTTCTTTCCTCAAAAACATTCTTAATTTTGAAGGATACTAATTTCTCCATCAAGTTGCCTGCCACTGAGGTAAGACTAATAGATAGTTGTCAGCCCCATTTGTGCCTCCTGTATGAACTCATACACCACATTTCAATTTCAGTTGTGGCCCTATACTGTAAGTCTCCGATTCAAACCATTACTTTGCACAGTTGTCCTTAAATCTGTGATAATATTATGCATACTAGCCTCTTTACACTTCTTTTGTGTTTTATAATCACACAATTTCCTTTTGATCTCCTTTTTTTTCACTTAAAATGGAAATGCTGCTGCCTTGGTATTTTTATTAGTATCACTGCATGATTGTTGTTAATGCTTTTATCAAACCAACTGCTGAATATCTATACCCTCGTCATCTTTGGTAACTTCCCCTTCCTATTCAATAACTTTATTAATACCTCCCTACTCCCACAATTTCCTAAATGTAGTTAAAAAATGTGCGCTTCCATCATCCAGTGTTCCCTCTCTGTCCATAATATTCTTCGTGAATTCATATTTTCTCATGCATTTGAAGGCTTTTGCAACTGGAAGAAATAGTTTTCCATGCTCCTCATCCTACTATTGGCTGAGCTTGTTTGGCCTTCTTGTTTTACACACACTACTAATCACAACTAATCATATTCTGAGAGCCTTGAATAACCTGACCAGTCGGGAGAGCGCATGTTTTATGTTGTTGGGTCCCTGGGATGGGGCTGCACTTTTAGTTTCTCTCTCAGCAGTAAGAAAAGCCATGCATCATATAACTTGTCTTCATTGATATTATTAGGATGTTTAGCAATCTCTAGCACCTCTTCTATTCTCCTTGGCCAACGCTTATGCATTTTCAAAGTAGAAGGCATGACCAGCAGTAATTGAATGCTGTGCAATGGTCGACCTATCTGCTGTTTTCTGATTTGTAGTGGCGGATATGTTCTCACATCCTCTCGTCTAATGTGTATATACCAATCCACAGCTGCAATTGTGGATTGCCCATCATTTACTTTCATCAACGAGGTGCTGATCTTTCTATGGGCTTTTTAAACTGGTTTGATGTTGATGTTACTCTACAGCTTTCCAATATGATTCGTACATGATGGGTTTGGTTG